>JAQPPZ010001722.1:507500-763442 GCA_028583015.1 Wollemia nobilis | reverse complement strand
GTAGAAAAATTGCAAGAGAAACTTACACATGGATACAAACGAGGATGGTTTTCAACTTCCCAAAAAAAAAAAAAGACAAATAAAATTATATAAGCGGTGGAGACCAATAGGGAAGGATATTGGAAGAAATATGAATTATTTTGAGGCTTTAGCCTATGAAGAAAAAGTAGATCAAATCTTAGAGGACACAATACAACATGTTCAACATATTAATAAGGAACCATCTATTCAATATGATCTTGATTTAGGGATGAACATTCTTGATGAACCTAAACAATGTGTCCCATAATATTTTTAAGACTCTCTTGAAGTACCATGCACCATTCAAGAGAAAAAAATTGGTAAAGGAAATGTAGTGTCGAGATGTTAATCCATCTACCATTAATAAGGAAAAACCATAAAATGAGCATGACAAGTCAAAAGCTTCCATAGTAGAGCAAGGAGAGGATACATCTAAGGAAAAATAAAGTTTTGAAAGAATATTTAGGAATGGAATTATTAAGACCTATCCGATACAAGCAAGGCAAAAATAAGAAAACACTTCAAATTATCAAGCAAGATCCGGGGAAGCAATAGAAAACATAGAAAAGGAACATAAACTAAGTTGGTTGAACTTCTCTTTACCAAATAACAAAAAGATATTGGTAATTTTCGAGAAGGGACAGCGATCGTCAATGAGACATGATTACCATATCATGGAATATAAGGGTGATAATGCCCCCTCAAAACGGTGTATCAAGGACCTTTTGTTTAAGTAATAAGCCTAATATCCTTTGTATCCAAAAAACTAAAATGATAAAATAAGTTTCCCAAAACTATGAAAGTAGTATGGGTGAGATGTGAATGGGATGCTATAGATTCTAAAGGAGCGGTAGGGGGAATTCTAACTTGTTGAAATCCTATTAGAACCTCCTTTGTAACCATTCATAAAACAAGGCATTGGATAACCTCTTTAGTCACATGCTTCTTTGTGGATATTCATTTCATCCGTATCAATGTATATGGACATACAACTCAATCGGGTAGATTAGAAGTTTGGAGTGGGATTGAAGCCTTTATGAAAGTAAAGACCAAGAAACCCGATTCATGATCATAGGATATTTAATGCCATAACCAATCTAGATGAAAAATTTGGAGTTAGGAAACTAGTCCAAAGTATGAGAGACTTATAAGCTTTTATTCAAAACAATAATCTATGGAAGGTCGATTTTGAAGAAGTCAACTATACATGGACCAATAACAAAGAGAGACCAAAACCTAATAGCAAGAAAAATATATAGATGCATTCTCTCATATCATTGGCTAGATGAATGGACTTGTGCTAAAATTAATACCTTGACAAGGATTGCTTCATATCACTAGCCAATAAAAGTTAAAATGGTGGTAAGTGAATTCAAAAAATATCATATTATAAATATGAGCAAATGTGGGAAGACCATCCTCAATTTGTTGATATGACGGCACAAACAAGAAATTTTTAAAAAACGAGTGGGTTGTATACACTTCCAAAAAAAATAAATTAATGATATCTAGATTAAAAGAATGGAACAAGAACACTCTTGGAAACATTTTTGAGAAGAAAGAACTAAAAGATAAACTTTCAAAATTCCAAAAAAGTGATCATAATAATCCAAACTCAGAGGAAAGAGATTTTCTTAGTAATATCATAATATTTTGAGTAAGGAAGAGAAATATTGGAGATTAAAATCAAGATAGACTTCGTTAAAAGGAGATACAAACACCAAGTTTTTTCATAGGATGGCAATAGTACATAAATAAGCATCCAGAATTAGTAAGTCAGTAGAAGGGGTTTGGACTGAAGACGAGAGTGAAATCAAAAAGGAGGCAAGGTCTTTTTATCAAAATATTTTAGGATCAGACAAGTTTGAAGTTCTTAATGATAAATTTCTACAACAAGTTCCTTCAGTTATAATAGATGATGACAATAGGAAACTGATGGAGTCTACTACTCTAGAAGAAGTTCATCTAGCTTTTTTCTCTTTTAATAAGGATAAATCCCTAGGTCCGGATGGGCTCTCTGCAACATTCTATCAACATAATTGGGATATAGTGAAGGATTCTTTATTGGTGGCAATGGAATAGTGTAGGGTAAAACAATACATACCTTATAAAAGAAATACAATATATCTTAACCTAATTCCCAAAAAGAAGGATGCATAATTGTTTGATTCATTTTGACCCATAAACCTATGTAATATGGCATATAAGATTATTTTCAAAGTGAAGGCAAATCGGTTAAGATCATTTTTAAACAAAATTGTTTCGAATGAGCAAGGAGGATTTGTGAAAGGAGGCGATTCTAGAACGAGATCATAGTAGCTCATGAAGTTATGCATTCAACGACTTAAAGAAAGAGAGAGTAGTGATCTTAAAACTTGATATGAGTAAGGCTTATGATAGGGTTAAATGAGATTTTCTTTTTGTAGTATTAGAAAAGTTTGGATTTGAGAAGAAATGGGTTAGATGGATTAAATCTTGTGTCTCTATAGTTTTATAATCAATGTTGGTCAATGGGTTACTAACATTATCATTTAAAGCCAAGAGAGGCCTTCGACAGGGATATCCTTTATCACTGTATTTGTTCATTATTATGGCAAAGGTTTTAGGTAGGAACTTGAAGAAAGATTAAAACGATGGGCTTATAAGTGGACTTAAGGCTAGTAATAACATCGACAACATCACCCATCAACAATTTGTAGATGATACAACTCTTTTTGGGAGGGCAAGGATAAATGAGGCCAAAGTTTTGAATAACTTACTAAAGGAATACGAAAGAGCGTCAGGGCAAAAATTTAATAGGACAAAATCCAAAGTTTGCTTCCTAAACACCCCAACTAAAATCAAACCAAGAATATGCAAGTTACTTCAAATGGAGGCAAATTTGCCAGCAACTTATCTAGGGATATCATTATTTGAGAGGAGAATGATGATGTAGGAGCATCCGGTGGTGTAAGAGTGATCTTGCATCATCCAAAATTTGTATTTGAATTATTTTGTTCTACAATTTGTTTAGTTGTTTAGAGGATGGAGAAATAGACCCAACGGCGAAAGAATCGTCCCAATATCTGAGCGGTTTGGGAGATATGTAAATTTTAAGGTCTTCTATCCTACCAAATCTAGTGTCAAAACTTGTGAAAAATCCTGCTACTAAAACTTGAAGGTCAATTTTGAAGGCCTTAGAGGCGTCGTAGAGGGCTGAAAATGGTGGTAATCTTCTTTAGGATGTTCTTGCGCCCGCAAACCCCTTCGAGAGCTTTCCGAAAACATGAGGTGATAGTCATTTCGAGCAACGAGCAAGGAGTTATGACCTCGGCAAATTTGCCCCCAAAATTCAAATTTCAAATGCTTTGTTCTAGGCGGGAAAAAGAAAAAACAGGGGTATTTGAGGGGGAATTTCGAATTTGTAAAGGGTTGATCTTTGTAAGTTCCATTCTCCTCAGAAAAGAATACAAGAAAACTTTTGCATTTCTCTATTTATGTAGATTGTGTGTTTTGTTAATGTAGTACTGCTTCAAATGAGGATAGAATTATGAAATCCAATTATAACTAAAGTTTAAATCAACTACCGACATAGAAAGGTAGATGATTATCGTAAACGGGGGAAGAATGCAACTAATTAAATTAGTCTTACAAGCCATTCGAACATATTATGTCCTAGTATACTATGCCAAAATTGATAGAAAAAGTTTAATCTTTATTATGTGATCATTTTTGTGGTCAAGATTACATGATAAAAAGAAATTTCCTTTGGTGAAATGGAGCAAGGTGTGTGATGATAAAACTAGGGAGGTCTCAATTTAAGAGTTCTTACGGATGCAAACTTAGCTCTTAGGAGAAAAGTAATTTGGAGATTGTACAAAGAGAGTCAAAGACAATGGGAAATAATTCTTCTAAGTATGTTGAGCCCAATGACCCAAGCTTAATATTTATTGCATTCTCTCTACCAAATGATTTTGCACTATGGAAAGACTTAAAAAAATCAATTGATCTAGTGATTAAAGGTTTTGCACTCTGATTTATGTGGGTAGAGCTCTGAATAAAGTGGCAGACTTCTTGGCTAAGATGGGTAATGAGAAAAAGATAGAGGTTCAATCGTACAGTGGCATGGCTATTGAGGATGAAAGGATTAAGCAGGTTGATGAGCAAATCCAATGTTAAGCTAATTTGAATAGCCATTGAAGACATGGTTTAGGAGATTTGGCTCCAATGTAGATATTTTTTTACTATTGTAAACAAGTGTTCTCGCCAGTTAAGATTGAGAGGAGTCTCATCTCAACTTGTAAATGATCTTGTTTTAATATTTTTTTTCAAATTGTTTAAAATATATATATATATAGTAGTGGTATGTCATTGGATTTTTATCTAAGAGACCCAAATTCAAAACTTGGTACTAGGTACTAAGATCCCTTTCAAAAACCTGTGTTTTACCCTAAAATTTTACTCGAAAGAATAAGTGGATAGGCTAGTTGTAGCAACCGGGTGTTTACCAGTAGGCTGCCCCGATTCAATTCTCTAAACGATTAAGGTCTCGCTGACTTTGACAATAGGCTGCCCCAATTCAATTCTCTAAATGATTAAGGTCCCGCTGACTTTAATTTTACCCGAAGAACAGGATTTATTAAGATTTTCTTCTCGAAAAAAGAAAGATATTTGTTTCAATGGCGTTGCCAAACAATACATTAACTAGCCCTATCCATTCCATATGCATATTATTGTTGACGCATTTTGCCCTCTACTATGTGTATACGTAGATTGAATATAAAAAGTAGAGGCCGCCTCCACTCCATGTTTGAAGTTTATGTCTGAGTATTCTATACTTTGACAAATGTTTTATACATCCAATCATTTTTTAAATTAATTTTATTATAAAATTTGAAAGGGGAAAAAACATTTTGAAATTTGTCCACTTTTCCTTTTCACAATACCTAGGCTAAATTAAGACCATAATTTCAAATTGAAATTTTGATTTAAAGTACAAACTCTCCCACTGTGGCATAAAGCTGCATTTTATAAAGTTATTATTGTTTTTCCTAAATTTATATTCTCATCTACTTTTATAGATTTAATTTAATAAATATAAAATAAAATTATTTACACTTTCTACAATAAACTGAATGTTTTAGTATTTTACAAATGATGAAGGCTTTTATCTTTTTAATGTATTCTTATGAGTAATTTGTTCTCAAATAATATAATAATTTTAAAAAGAGGGCTAAGCATTAAAGAAGCCATGACTAAAATCAACTTTATTGTATTCTATTGAAAATTATAATAACACCAAAATGCGAAGAAGTAACTTAAAATATTGTTTCCAATAATATAAAGAAAATTTTGCATTAAGCGAAGGATGTTCCTTACAGACCAAAACTAGAATCATTCAAAACAGGTTTTTGATAACAACAAAGCCTTCGATAACTCTTAACTTTCATACCTATACCATTACACCCTACACTTAAAAAATATAAGAAGGTAAAGCATGTTGGAACATGACTACTCATCATATTTCTTCTCATTTGTCAAGTTTCTCCTTCAAGAAATGTTCCTGAAGCCTAATTTTAAGCTACCTATAGTTTTACCAGCTCTAAGAGTGGATACAGACCAACCACTGAAAACAATATATCCATGACTCTATACCTTTGTCTAGTTGTAATGTAAGCTCTAAAAATGGCTTAATCTAATACAGCACCTTGCATCTCCTTTTATTATGATGAACCCCCTATGATCTATAAGCCTCATGTTCATAATTCCCAAACAATAATAAAAAACTAAAAGCTCTCGATAAGAGTTTATCCCGTCCATTGATATAATACATTACATGGTTTTGCTTTCGAATACAAGAGATTTTTAGACCATGGAACATTTTTTTTAATTGGTTATATGGGTTTGACATGGGCCCCATCCTTGTGACATTGTGACCACATAGTGATATTACAACAGCTATATCAATAGCTTGGCAATTATGCATGTATTGTTGGGTCTCCTCTTTAAAGTTGAGGAATTTAACCGGTTGAGTTAATGCCATTTAATAACAGTTTGTGGATCGTTTGAAATTATTGATTTCCAACCATTATTTGCCGAGTGAGTAGCACCAATACAAATTCCTTCACCCAGCTTTGCAAAATCTTCAATAATGAAGGGCATAATTTTGAAATAGATCTATTTGTTGTACCAGGTCAATTTGTTCACAGTGGATAAGAAGCGGGCTTATTTTCCGGGTTACCATCTCTAAACATGTTTGTTTATTCCATTTGTCTGCTGGAGTCAGCAGTTTAAGTTTGCTAGTTTGCTTGTTCAAGTTATTATTTGAAGAGATTCCAAGTCCAAATAAACTCTATTTACGTATTTTCCGAGTTACCATCTCTCAACATGTTTGTTTATTCCATTTGTCTGCTGGAGTCAGCAGTTTAAGTTTGCTAGTTTGCACGTTCAAGTTATTATTTGAAGAGATTCCAAGTCCAAATAAACTCTATTTACGTATTATGATGTAATTCTAAAGAAGACAAAAAAGGAACAGGATCACAAAAGCAAAGGCTTATTTCCATGTCTTAAATATGCGGGCAAGTGTGACATCTAGAATAGAACATGGAGAGAAGCATTTTTTAAATTTGCTTATATAGGGTTGAAATAGTCTCATTGATCACTCATGACCATACTATAGTGGTATTTTAACAATCCACATTATTGCAATATTATAACAAACTTTATTAACGTGGCTTGCCTTATTTCAGGAATGTCCATCATAATGCAAGGATTTTACCATTGCTTTACAATGCCTTTGACAAAATGAGAAAAAAGCCTTAAATACACTAGTCCTAATCATTTTCTGCTCATCTTACAATTACATAGTAATACATTTCACTAGAATTTCTTTCTGCTTTCTTGGAATCTCCAAAAATTGTAAATTGAACATGCAAACCAGCAAACTAAAACTCATCATGCATGTCTATCTAACCTCTAGACTGAATTAACAAACAATTCTTCAAATAGTAACTCATGCAAGCCAGATACCAATCTTGCCCTAATAGATTGTCCTGCTATTGGCAGTACATAAATTTCTAGAGTTAAGCCCTGCAAAATGAGTTTCTTGTATTATCTTTGCCTAGAGTAAAATAAAATAATTAATACCACATAGCCACATAGACTTGGGATAACTGACGAGCTGGTAAACACAATCCAAGGCATTAAAATCAGATAGCAGAATGTAAGGGCTGCTTCCACCATGGACCTCCTTGCACCAGTTGTCCTGCATACTGTAGTTTTAAGACGGCTAAACATAAAGAGCTACTGTTCCATAACATGGTTGGATACGTTAAGACTCCTTATTAGGAAGTTAGCTTGACCCTTAACAAATACCCACCAGGAAGTGAACGGTATATAGTATCCACATAGAATCTCTCCCATGATTATATAGTGGGTGAGGACTTCACACTCGTTGCAACAATTTTCTTGGTGTCTAAGACCATTCTTTTTCTATATGATATAGAGGGGTGCAAGTCCTTATCATTTCTTGATGCAATATACTTTCCCACAGGCATGTTGTCAATGTCTTATTTTGTAATATAATCATATTTACAATATTAATATAATTTTTTCTGATTATCCAAAAAGAAGAGAGATTTTTTTTTAATTGTTCATACTCTGTTTCATACTTACAATAGTCAATAAATGTAAGCCTCATTTTCATAACTAGCATAATCTAATAGCCAAAGGGATAACATGCTCAATTTGTAGAGACATTCATAACTAGCATAATCTAATAGCCAAAGGGATAACATGCTCAATTTGTAGAGACATTCATAATGGAAGAGGGCCACTTGGGTAGTACTGAATAGGCCCATCAAATCCCATCCCTATGAGAGCAAAATCATTTCAAAGATGTTCTATTGGTGAAAACATTAGATCCACACTCATGTGGGTTTGTGCTAGTTTTTAATTTACAGATGCCTAAATCTTTAAGTAGGCATTATGTTATAATACTGATATATATATAAAAAATATGTTTATATGAGATTGAAATGGGTCCAACCTACCCAGGTGTTGTAGGTGAGTTGGAGAGGAGAGGGGCAATCCTCCAAGGGAGGTCCCAGGTTCAAATCTCCACCCTACCAAAAAGCTGAATTGGGTATCAAAAATCCAATTGATAATGTTGGTGCGGGCAGGGTCGGGTGCGACTCCCGGGTGACTTTGACGGTGTAGAACCCCCTGTTCGTGGTCTCTCAGACCAAGGCGGCCCCGCAAGGGGTTTTTTGCTTAAAAAAAAAAAATGGGTCCAACCTATATTACATCATGACCATGTTACTGCACTATTTCAACAAACAAAATAGTGGCATTACAACTGGCAACTATGCATATATCACTTTGTAAGATCTGAACCTGGGTCTCCACATTGGGGGCCAAGTTTTCAACCACTTAAGCTCATGCCATTTGATTAATTGTTAAGTTACACCCATGAGATTAGAATATCAGCTTATGACATTAAACTCCTTGCTTCCCACCACGTGTCCCAAACCCAATGGGCATTATGATACTGAACAATTGGGATCAATGTTCTTTTCCTAGGCTATTTTCCATCAATTGGATATATCAAAAAAAATCAAAATGAAAATTCGCCATGGACAAACTTTTTTCACATTTGCCAGTTTTTTATATATAATGTACATCAAGCTTATTCATCAATATTTAAACGTATTAGTAGTAAATCTGTGTCTTTGCTTAACTACAATTCTAAACTTTTAAAAATAACTTCCCATCCCATAATTTTCTCCCTAACTAGGATGTATGTCAAATAGGGAGGATCTAAATGAATGTTGTTAGATACCAAATTGAATAATGCCAATCCTCATCATCTCTATGTAAACAAGTGAGTTGTGATAATCTTATAGATTTGGCTCCAAACATGCTTCGAAGCAAACCTTGATCCATGCAGCTAAGAGCTCATAACTCTGAATGCATTTTTGCATTGCCAGAATCAGAACTTCTTGGTTTCTCTAATGGACCACCATATAATCTAGACAATATAAGTCTTGCAACATTGTCAGCTGCTAGAGAACTCATCTCCATGGTACTTGCAGCATTTTCAATTGCATTAATGTAATAAAGATGATGATCATCTAGCAAAAAGGGAGCAAATTTCTCTGGTGCTTGATAGTGAGGATATGCAGCCCAGTCTATCCGTATTGTTTCTTTTCTAACACTATAAACAAGTAACGGATGAAGTTAGATTCCAAAAATTAAAACCTTTAAGTGAAGATGTCAAAATAGACTAATGAAGTATTTACCATCTTTCTTGTGGATAATGAAAGCAATCAAAACAATCAATTACAACAGAGAAAACAAACCTGAAAATTTTATCTAGAAGGTCATCTGCCATGGGTTTACGAGAAAATATCTTATAAGCTTTGTCATCGTCGCTATAGTCCTTCAACACAGATATGCTGGAAAATGGCAAGCTGGGAACTTCCACAGTGCCTATTAGCTCAGGAAGCCTGGAGGAAGATAGCTGTCCAAAATAGACCTTGACATCACACAAAAGAATCAATAAGCAAAGAATTCTATCTGACAAAAGTGGGCTAATTATACAAACAACATGAATCTGTCTTATAATTACTTGTTTTTTCTATCAATTTCAGTGTGCATTAAATCATCTATGTTTCTTATTATATGAGGAAGCATAATAGGTTATGCTTCAAGTTTGATACTTCCATGGAAAATTATTATTGCATTCTGGCCCTTTTAGTCTTGGGGTAGAAACTATACTGGAAACATTAGAGAAAGCTGACAAAATGTTGTGTGTCTAACTGCATAAAAAGATGAATGTCATCTATGCTTCATGTGAAAATTATTATAACAACAAAGGACTTGTGTTGGGAAGATAGATGAGAAAATGATGGAATATGGCTCATAGCCAACAGATTCACACATGTTTTTTTCAAAAAACAATCATTACCGGATTCAACAAACCCCTGACAAATGTTGTGTAAGTATGATGAAGATGTCGCACAGGAATCGAGATTGCCGGGATAAAGGTGATATTGACTTCATCCAGAGGTGTAGCCAAAACTGCAACTTCACAACGGTGGACCTGTCCCTCAGAGGTGTTTATTTCATAGTTCTTCCCATCAAATGAAATTGTAGCTACCTCTTTGTTTAGATGCAAAGAAACATTTGCCCTATCAATTAAACCTGCAGCCATCTGCCAATTTCCTCCTTCCACTGACCAAAGCCCACCACCTGATCCACACAAAGAAACTGCTCCAGCCAATCCACTAATATCCACATTCTGTCCATAGTTGATCCTCATGATAACCTATAACAGAACATAATCCTCATTATGTACTATCTGAAGTAAAGGGCAAGCATTGATTGGTAGATACTAGAACGTAGAAACTACATTTACGCACCATTAACCAGTAGCATTAAAAAATTGTTAACATTAGTAAGGACAAATTTATTTCCTGTCACACTGAAAAACAAGTTCCCGCATGAAATTGTTTAAGTACACACCCATTTGCTTTGCACCTGTAAAACAATAGTCTTTGAGTCAAGAATGGGTTGGTGTCATGAATCCAAGCTAGATAGGCAATATATGGATGTTATATCAAGTTTAATAATGTGTGTTAGATAATTATCTGGAATGTGGATAGTTGTCCTGTTTGTCAAGCAAATGTAAATAACTAGGGCCGGTATGAATGCCATTTGGTGTGGGTCATCATTCATGTTTTGGCTTCTTGGTCAATGTACAACCTGAGTGGACCTCAGGGTGAAGACTTCAGAATTCCACATAGGACGTCAAAGATTTGAATCCGGAAGGAGGTAGGCTTGTACACCTTATCTGGTAGCTGGAGTCTGGTTGGATAAATACATATGTGGTAAACCACATTGCCCCATATGGCCTAAGGTCTAATGGATGTTAAAAGCTACTTTATTTTACTTTACTTTTATGGCTAACCCAGTTTATATTGAACCCTTGTTGGCCTTTCTCAGATAAAGAAAACTTTCTATTGTTCTCAACCAGATTACTATGGATGTCCAACACACCGAACCCTAGGTAGAGTGGTTGTAATGAAAAATAAATTTCTTCACAAAATGAAAACTTGTTTTTGGCACGAAATCCTCTCATAAGCAGGGAAAAATTAATTACACAACATTTTTTAAGCCTAAAATCCATTACGAGATGAAAGATTTGCATCCTATTAAATACAAAAATACTTTTTCAGCACATGCTCAGCAAAACGATTTTCAACCCCCAATAGAAATTCAGTAAGTACTGTCATTTTCAACTTAAAATCAATTAAGAGATGCAAGATTTGTGTCCTATACAATTTGGAAATGGTTTTTAGCATAAGCATGCACTAAACGCTTTCTACACCAGGACCATGAGATACTAGCATTTGTGTTTGAACTTACTGTTATAAGCTCAGATATTAAACGAGAGGACAGTCCAGCAACAACCAATTCCACCTCAAGTGAGTGCTGTGTGTATTCATAAAGATCGGTCCATTTCAACATTTCCTCCATTGAATAAAAAATGGGCCTGGAGTCATCATAATAGTGCAAGAACTTACTTAGAAGACCCTGCAACCACAATCCTTAAGACAGTTATTCCATGATCCACTAAATCAACGACTGTGATGCTTTTAAGGATACTTAAGCAAAATGCAAAAAGCCTTTGAGACCAAGGAAACATTTGTAAGCTGGAAAATTGTGTCTTGATATTACTCTTTCATAGAAACAAATTAACTGGGTATAATTCAAATTGACCAATAAATTATTTGTTTGCTTGTAGCTTCGACAGCATTAAATCACGGTCTTTAATAATAATATTTAAATGAACCCCAATTTGTACAGGCTGATGCAAAGATAAAAATACAAATAATTGATTAGGGTGCAGTGACTAAATTTTCACGTTCAAACCAATATTCTAAATTAATAACCTTATATAAACAGAGCATTAACCTATCTTCTGCTAAATTGCAGTTTGTGCCCAACTGTCAAAAGAGCATGCATGTGCTGGCAATGTGTAACATAAGAGACATTTGTAATAGAGGGTTATGTCTTAGTGTACAGTACTGGAGCAGTTCTTTGCAAGAAGGAACACCTTTGCCTTCGAGAATCATAGATGAAAATAGATAAAATAAGGTGAAGCAGATTAGGTCTACATATGAGAAAGAAATGCTCTAGCCTTCCTACATGTAATTTGTAATTAGCAACAATAACTACTTGCAAACAACTTACTCAACAAACAGGCACATTTACATGATCACTTCAAGATCGCAAAATATCAATGGATCAAATGAGATAATCTGATGCATAGCAGATAACATGTGCACATAATGATAGCCAAAAATTTTTGAGACAGGTGGTATCCATTTGTGATAGTCTAATGACAAGACAACACATTAATCCATGATAACACATGAACTATATTTGATCTTTTGGACCCAACTTTAAATGCTAGTTGTCTTGTAACATCTGGGCCCAAAAATATTGACCCATAATACATTAAACATAACATGAGTATGACAACATGAATACTAGGTACATAACATTGTATTTTTAGATAAGTTGATTGCTCTCTATCTCATTTGCTAACCTAAATGCTCTGCAAGGATATGACCCAATGGGCACCACAGGTTCCCCTCAAGGATTGTCTTAAAGCTTTTTCAAGCAATGGGCAGTCAACAGAAATGGTTACCATTACATGCATGTAATGCAAGCAAATCAAAAGTTCTTTTCTCACTTTGGGTAAAAGCTTCATAACAAAATAAGAAGAATTTCCAGATTTTACAGTTGAATTGAAAGTGTTAGATAATTACGATCCTTGAAATGGACATGCTAGCCTTGATTGGCATGCTTTGCCGCCTCTTCCCAAACCTGCTAAAGGGCTACTAGCATGGACAAAGTCATCAGAAAACCCAGAATAATTATTTTTCAATGGCAGTAGTCACCTCCTGGAAGGAAAGAAAACCGTTGCTAACAGCCCCTCTTTTCAGCATGAAAAGAACTTCTATTTTAGATGGATTAGTTGTAGCCAACTTGTAGGTATTGACCGTTAAAAGAATTCCTAATATGTGACGTCATTTGGCTAAAAATTCCTTTGTTTTCCCATAATCTAAAGGAGTTCAACATTTTTAGAGGTATTGGTAATAAGCTAGGCACATTTATCAGAACTTCATGTACTGTCCATTAAATAATTGATAATGAAACCACACAATAAATTTTGAAAGAGGAAGGGAGACAAGAACTTGCCTGTAATTTACTGAGGTAATTAAACTTGATTTACGTCTCATTATTCCATCTAATCTTCCACTTGACATTATTTAAGATCTATGTGCAAATACATATGATCATTAATAAATATTCTAATGCCTGCCCTCAGTGATCATATTTGAAAATAAGCAGTTTGTCCCTAAAATTTACAAACATATGTGGACCATAAGCTTTAGTGAGAATTTCAGCACTCTGATTTGATATTGGACAATATTGCACCTCAATCTTGCTACATTCAAAGTCGCTGTCATATGTCATGATGATGAATCTCCACATGCTTGCTTTGAGCATGGAGAATTGAACTCTCTGCAACTTTGATGCCTTTTGATTATTAGAACAAAGCAAAGTTGCTAATTTGTATTTTATTTGCAAATGGGCAAGTATCCTTCACAATCATGTATTTCAGAAATTGTACTTACCACTTCCTTGTATTCAGTTTCTGTACAGGAGGCTTGTGTTACTACGCCAAGAAATATCACCTGTACCAAGCCTTGAAATATATATCACCTGTTCACTTTCTAACATCAACTGAACTACACAATCAAAAATTAAGTCTATCAAAAAGATCTCATTTTTTCTGTCCTCAATAAGGCCAACATCCCATGCCCACTATCGATATTGTAAAATTCACTTGGTTGCAATTCAATGAGCAGCTTCTAGAGCTCCCATAAGGTATTGGAAATAGCTAACAGTGTAAGAGATCTCCTTCTGGTTGATGTTAAATACATTGATCTTCCAACTGGATGCTTATGCATTGATTCAGTTGCAATTTTGAATCAATGTTGGCTGACAATTTTAGCCCAACTTCTATTGGTGAAGAGGCTGATTCACACTCCATTCGAAAATCCTCAAGCAAGCTTTTGGCATACTTCATTTGCGAAACAAGAATATAATTATTCACTTGCCAGAACTCTACGTCTAAGAAATAATGTACGAGGCCTGGACTAGTTATGTTAAAGGAGTACATATATTTGATTATACCTTATATAACCCTCACTGATAAGATCATCCATATACACCACTAAGTTCACACTATCAACTATGACTTTGACATGAAGATTTGGATCAGAACAATTTCTTCTGAATAGAGATAAGATGTTTGTTAATAATTTTATTTTTCAAATAGGAGGTGCTTGGGGCTTGCTTTAATTTGTAAAGAGCCTCAACCAACCTACACACCAGTTGTTCTTTATATACAACCTGAAATCCCTACATTTGATAGATATAAACTTCCTCTTTCAACTCACCATTAAGGAAAGTACATTTCATGTACATTAGCTAATTTTTCCAGCCAAACCTTCAGCAATAGCTATCACAAACATGATAGTTACCATCTTATGTGCACATATGCTTGCTTTTACTCATTTGGTTTTGTCCCTTGTTAATAATGATGTTCCTATCTATAAATAAGATGTCCACCCCCTTTCATACCTATTCGGATACATATATTTTGTATACAGTATCACTTGTGGTTCATGTGAGTAATCTCATGTATAGTATTGTAAATTATAACCGAACATGACTTCCAATGGTATCTATTTCATGATTTCCATTGTAACCAATATTAATGCATTGAGCCACATCAAAGACTTTACACCGGGGCCATAATAACCTCTTCAAGCATTATTTCATCTCCTATGAAAACACAACCACCTTGTTCCTTACAAAGCAGGTTCCAAGTATATATAGATATTGATACAATTTATGCCTATGCTTAAATGAAATGTTAAAACTACTTACCCCATCAATGCAATAGAATGCTATCAACCATTCATTGCCCTCCCAACATGCAACCTAAAAATGCAGTTTTGGGTTGTAAACTCATCACAACACCTCTAATTCTTGAAACTGACGCTAAGTTTCAGCAGTTCAAAAAGGGGTCTACCCCAACCCTTCAGAAATCACCCTCCCTGTCCCGCGTTTGGTATGGCTAGTCTCTTGGGTTGCCACAAAGAAAGTTCTATATTTGATTCTTATTGTAGTTTCATTGCTTCCACACCAAGCTCCAAAAATAGAAATTTCCATGTCTTGAAGAAAGAAGTTATGGGGCTTACCAACATCCAATATTCAAGCAACAGGGTCCAAATCATCAGATGGTTATGTCTCTAAGGATTGGAACCCAGTGAAAAACCAGATATTTGCAGTTCCCATCACACACCAGTATAGGAGGAATCACCAAAACCCATACACTACTGTCAGTTCCCTTCGACCTTATTTGGGTCGATTGGAGGAAAGGCTCACTGCCCTGGCTGTGTTACCACAGTCCTGGGAGATCAGGAGACTAACTCAGTGCCAATTACACTCCCCACAAAAGGGATTGCCCTACCCATATGGGCGTTAGTTCCATGAAAATCAAGGTCGACATGCAAGCAGAATCAGTAGGGAGAATAACCTCACCAAGGCCCCTAGGGCCACCAATGTGTTATGCAAGCAAACCATTGTGCTATGAAAGAAGAGCATCTTGTAGAAGTGTCGTCATCATTATGCCAATGAAGATAGTGCAACGAGAATGTAAGGTAAGTTACATATTTTAACTTCTTTTTTTGAGGTGGGACTCACCACAATAGACATAGAGGCATCCCTCAAACATCCCCTTAACATCCTCACATCCATGGGGTAAAGGAAGGGCACAATGGGGACATACCGTAGTCATCTCCCCTTAAAGGAAACAAATGGGGAGCATTTGCCCCATGTCCACCCATCCCGTTGTTCTCCCCCAAGGGACGTGTAACCCTGACTATCGAGGCCTTGGGACGTGTTCCCTTGGAACCCTGCTTATAGAACATTGTGAATTAGAACATCACATTGGATCTTGATCATTGGAGGGTAATGGATTAGATTCGACGAGGTTTCTAGAGGGTTGAAGAATTTGTTTTGCAATTTTTCATGGAAAACATCATATTTTTGAGGATGTAACTTTCAGGGTCGTTGCATTCAGATGATTCTTACGCCATCATCTTTAGCATTTTGAATAGATAAAACTAAGTTGTCATGTTAAGGAATCTGAACAACAACCAGGAAGTTATAGCAATCCAACTTTAAGTGTCTGAGACAATGTTTTGGGTCGTTTTTCTGTTGCAATTCCCCCAACCAAATATATTTGACTGAACAAGTTTTTTCACTATGGGATGTAGAATTCAAAACTGTGTGGTGATAGACCAAAAGTTGATCCTAGAATTTTTGGGGTTTCCAAGTGTGAATTTCATAAATAATAACATATTTTCTATCTCTGTAAGCAATTCTTGCATTGCTTGACGTGTTAGAACTGAAATTTTATGTTGTTGTGATTGAACTTAAGGATTTGGAGTGGATAAGGGATATTTGTAGTGCACAATTTTTAAAACCTCAGTTATTTTCAACATGGAGCTAGAAAAGAAGACCACGGAGTTAGAGGAGAAGAACATAAACTCACAAACGTTAAACCTGTCATTCTTGAGAAAATTAATAGACAAAATAAAAGTGTTATTAACCCCAATTTTACAAATTCCCTGTTAAAGACTTTAATGAGGATGAACCTGATGATATATTCAATGCAGCTTTAGAAAGTGGACATATTAGCTTTCTTCTTTCCTAGAGAGTGATAGTAAGATACTTGCATATGGATGAAGGATATAATAATCTATATGAGTTGCCATTCTATGATCTTTATCTCTATCATGATTAATATGCTGATGAAAACTTTTCAGGCCTTGCAAATAAGGATGTTGATGCTTATATAGGAGGTTATACAAATAAGGACTTCCTTCTTCATGGTAAAAGTGTTGAACTGTATATATCTATGTTCTCTTGACTACAAAATATGGAAAGCAAACAATTGTACTTCTCATTCTCATAAGGTTTCAATGATTGATCACTTTTATGACAGAAATGATTTGTCCAAGTTTGTTGCTTCATTTAAGAGCAATGATGAGAACACTGAGAAATCAATTGCCTCTTCATCTGATCCATTAATAAGAAGAATGTTAAAAAGATCCCAATAGTTGATGTTTTCACCAACTCTCCCATAAGGGGGGAGAATGTCTCTTCTTCTATTGAGTCACGATGTGCTGTGCAAGATTCTTTCTTGAATAAGAATGATGCTTCTCCATCATAGAGAGAGTTCTTCTCATGGCAAAAAAAACATTCACATAAGATTGAAGGAACAAAGAAATATGCTAACAATTTTGAGATGCTCCAAAATATGGGTTGGACTTGTAGCGTATTTGGCAGAAACAAAGAAGGCAGAATCACTCCAATTGAGATTAAAAAGACAAAGAGATCAGATCTTGGTTATTCCGGAGTTGAAGCTTCATCCATACAGATGAAGAATTCAAGGGAGTCTATGATGTTTTTTCAAGCCAACATTCCTTTTGAAAGAAATGTAATAGAACAATATATATTTGAGCCCAAGCCTTCACTACGGGTTGACAAAAGGAAGGATAATGACAGACAAAGACATTGGAACCATAATACTCAGATACATGTGGATAGAAGATATGGACAAAAGAAAGCATATTGCCATCATCCCTATCAAAATCATACTCAAAGGAAGCAGTCCTTCTCATGGAGGATGAAATAACGACTTTTAGAGACATTGGGATATAGTACATGGACATAAGTGGGCAAATGAACATCATAAGAGGAGACAAGGATCCTTGAGACTGGAGAAGGGGCTATCAGAGATGTTGGAATCACAGAAATGGAAAAAGGAAAACACATAAACATTATTAAAGGAGACAGGTAACTTTTTATAGAGGTTGGAATAGCGGCACTCCAAGAAACTTGGATTGAGAAAATGAACAAAGAAGAACAGCTCAGCATTAGCTTCATCAGAGGTTTTCACATAGGTATAGGTAACAAAGACACTCTGTGATATCTATTTGTCACCAGGAGCATTCCATCTTCACACTAAGATATTCCTGTTCTAGCCATGATTTCAGTAGAGAAGGAAGTTTCAAGCATAGTTACGAAAATCGCCGATTCCCAATTTTTTCCGATTCTACCAGAAATCCGAGTCAACTCGGCGTGGAATCCAGAATCCGTAAATTTTTAAAAAAATTGGAAATCCTGACGGGAAAAATCACCAGAAGCCGCACACGTAGAGGAAAAGATATAAACTCGTTTTTTTTTCGCTTTCATTCATTTCCAGTTATCGCAAATTGGAGAAAGGGGTCTGCCTACCTGCTACCACACCAAACCAAACACACTAGGGCATCCTAACAGCGGATTGTTTGCGGTTTGAAGGAATCGACAGCCACCAAGAGCCACCCAAAGGATTCATCCAAGGTAAGAAAAACTTTTGCAAACTTTTTTTTCCCAAGTTGAAACTCTTTTGCAGTATGAGGTTTTTGCAAACTAGGTTTAGATTAAGGCTGTTTGCAAATGTTTTTGTTTTCTTTTTCAAGCATGTTCCCAAAGATTAAATTTAAGGTAGAAATTTAAAAAACTAGGTCTAGGGTTTAGGTTTTTTTTTCTCTCCTTTTAAGTAAATATTGCTGCCTAATAACTATGTATGCAAACCCAATTTTCAACTATTAATGTTTCAAGTTTAAACGTTAAACCCTAGGCTTTAGGGTTTCTCCTTTTAAGTAAATATTGTTGCCTGATAACTATATATGCAAGCCCATTTTTCAGCTGTCAATGTTTCAACTTTCAAGTTTAAACCCTATAGGGTTTAGGGTTTTTTTTTCTCTCTCTCCTTTTAAGTAAATATTGCTGCCTGATAACTATGTATGCAAGCCCATTTTTTCACTGTCAATCTTTCAACTTTCAAGTTTAAACCCTAAACCTTTGTCTCGGTTTTTTTGTTAGTAATTGTTTGTAAATTTGTTGTTACTTGTTTCCATGTGCAAGCATAAAAAAATGGCGACGAAAAGAGTTCCGGCATGACAATATGCAAGGGAAGGGGAAAAGGAAGGGAAAGTTTTTTGCAATTTTTGTGACACTCTTATTCATGGAAGCATTTACGACATCAAATTCCATTTGGCAAAGAAAATTGGCAAGGATGTCAAGCCATGCCAAAAGGTGCTGAAAGAAGTTAGAAAAATTGTAGATGCCATGATCTCTAGCTCATAGGAAAAAAAAGAACTCAAACAATGACAAATCAAGACCATCTCAACCCCCCCTTCTCAAATTTCATGTACCGGCAACAACTTTGGCCGGTTTCAGCATGAGAGTTTGAATCCATCAATTGCACAAGCAGGGAGTGGGATGGATGAGTCTTATTTTGTAGAGCGTTCCACTCTAGACACACAACCCATGTTTGAGGGTATGGCCACATGGAACCAAGAGAGGCACAAAGTAGTGACGGCAACCATTGCCACTTTTTGGTATTTTTCCGACCTTCCCTTCAATGTGGCAAGGTCTCTATATTGGTCGCGCATGATAGATGTTGTCACAAGTTGCGGCGCAGGATTTAAGGCACCAACTTTTGATGACCTTAGGGGCCCTCTCCTTCAACAATCTGTGGACAACATTTAGGTTGTGCTTAAAATTTATACACATGCATGATTAAATTATCTTTTTAAAAAGCAAACTTCAAAAAAATCAAAGGGGATTAACTTTATACGCATGCATGATTAAATTTTTTATTTTAACTTCAGGTTGTGTTTGAAGACCAACACAAGGTGTGGAGGATGATGGGTTGCAGTATCATGTCTGATGGTTGGACGGATGGGAAGAGAAGAACCTTGATTAATTTTTTGGTTGCTTCTATAGGAGGAACTGCATTCCTCAAGTCAGTAGATGCATTGGCACAAGTTAAGAGTGCCAAAATGTTTGCAGGGTTGTTAGGGGAGGTTGTGTTGGAGGTCAGGGAGGAGAATGTTGTCCAAATCATTATGGACAACGCAATAGCGTATAAAGTAGCCGGTAAAATTTTGGAGAGATTCCCCACTATTGTTTGGACCCCATGTGCAACCCATTGTCTCGATTTGCTCCTTGAAGACATTGGAAAATTTTCTTGGGTGGCAAAGGTTGTAAAGAAGGCTAGGGCTATCACAAAATTCATCTACAACCATGCATGGGTCCTCAACCTCATAAGATGATTTACTGGTGGGAAGGAGCTAGTGCAGGCTGGAGTTACACGCTTGCCACAAACTTTGTGACATTGCAAAGCATCTATAATACAAGAGGGCCACTGAAGCAAATGCTTGTAAGCAATGACAAGAATTCCGAACAAGTTGCTAAATACCAATTCTTCAGTGAGGGGCAAAATGTATATGCCTATTTGTTTGAGGAGCCCTTCTGGATAGCCATGGACGAGGCCATCAAGGTACAAGACTAAGATTATAAAAATTATTTCTTTAATTTAAAATATTTTCCATTTGGGAATCTTGTATTGTAATTTGTAATTTTTTTTGTTGTAAAATATTTTAATTTAAATTATTTTTCCTTTTTTTCAAGTGTTAGAGCCTTTGGTGAAGGTTCTTTGTCTTGTTGATGGAGAACAATCTGCAATGGGATATGTATATGAGGCTATGGACAAGGCAAAAGAGGCAATTTCTGCATTTTATGAATATGTCCGCACCAAATACAATCCCATTTGGAGAATCATTGATAACCAATAGACATCTCAGGGCCATAGCCCTCTTCATGCAACGGGTTTATCCTTGAACCTATTCTGCTACATTTCATGCTGATTAGGAGGTGATGCATGGCCTTGGCGCTTGTATTGAGCGCATGTTCCTTGATAGGGAATTGCATGATAAGGTATGTGAAGAGATGCAAGATTATAAGGAATGTCGGGGCCTCCTTTTCCCATCCGAGCAATGCAAGAGAATGAGGTCAAAATTGAGGCCAAGTAACCCTCATCGATTTATTATTTATATTGTCTTTTGATTTTGTTTTAAAAATTAATCTCAATTTACTATTTTACATGTGAATTATTAAATTTCTTTTTTTTGTTTTTGTTTCTAGATTTTGATTTTGTTTTAAAAATTAATCTCAATTTACTATTTTACATGTGAATTATTAAATTTCTTTTTTTTGTTTTTGTTTCTAGATTTTGATTTTGTTTTAAAAATTAATCTCAATTTACTATTTTACATGTGAATTATTAAATTTCTTTTTTTTGTTTTTGTTTCTAGATTTATGGTGGGAGTACTATTGTGGATTTACGCCCAATCTACAACGCATGGCCATCAGAATCTTATCTCAACCATGCAGCGCTTCAAGTTGTGAACGCAATTGGAGTATGTTTGAGCACATACACTCCAAGAAGCACAATAGGTTTACACAAGAAAAGTTGAATGATCTTGTGTTTGTGCATTACAACCTTCTCCTCCACCATAAAATAATTACATAAACAAGTACCGAGGTCATTGACCTAAGAGACATTGATCCATCATCTGAATGGATCATAGATCTAGAGCAATAGCAACAGGAAGAGTCTCTCTTCTCCTCAGATGAATTACAAAATTTTGAAAACCTAGCAGAGGAGAGCAGCCAACGACCAAGAAGAGGCATGGGCACAAGAAGCGGCAAAGGCATATCAACAAAGAGAGACTAGAACTTTTGCTAGGGCAAAGGGCAAAGAAATTGGAAGACACTAGATAATGGGCATATTGGGGCATTTTGACACATTTTGTAATTTGTACCTTTTCATATTATAAGCAATACAAGATGTGTTTTGTCACTTTCATGTGTAGTTTAAGCTTGTATGATGTATCACTTGCCACTTTCATGTGTAGTTTAAGCTTACAGTCTTACATCATTAATATTTGATTTGCATAATGTTAATTCATTGTGATATAAATGAAAAAAACTTTTTTCCAATGAAAATTTGTGTTTTCTTCGTTTTCTTTTTTTGCCAATTTTTCCCAATTCCCAATTTTTCCCAATTCTCTTTCCAGCCTGAATCTGAGCCAATTCCTATTTTCTCTACTATGGTTTCAAACTTTCAAGAGAGGATATATGCAAATTTCCAATGGATAGTTTTCAAAGATTTAGTCAATCCACAGGATGAAGCCACGTAGTTCCCATTCTTATTCACTCTTTTTCAGTTTGTGAGCACAATGATGACAGGTGTGCATTGGAGTGTCATCATGGACATATAGTGACTTGTGCTTTTAGGCATTTTGACTCTTCTAGGCTTGTGGTAGCATAAGTGATATTGTGTCATCTTATGGCTGGACAAGAGCATGATCTTTTGATTTGATACCGACAGCAAATGGATTGTTGCTTCTTTGGGACATATAGTTGATTCTTGTTCTTGAGGTAACCTATGGCTATGACATGATACAGCTCTCTTGCGTAATAGTGATCTTGTTTGATTAAATTATACATCATTTGAGTTTTTTTTGTGATGATTGAAAATCGGTAGAGGCATGGATGTTGATCTTGATCATGGTTGTCATTTCCAATTCTACATGATATTGGCCTTGCTTTTTGGTTGATTGGGTCTTGATGGTGATAGTCAGAGTGCATGTAGTCATGATGATTGACAGTGTGTTTTGACTCTTCCAATAGTTAATGGCATTGCAACATGGTGGGCAGTTTGGTGGACTGTTGTTTGACAATTCATAGAGTTTGGTGTTGCTTTATCTAGGGATAACTCTTCCTAGATCCAACATGTTTCCTTTTTGAGGATGTGTTGATTCTTCATACTTGATGCACCTCCTTGGGTATAAGCATCTGAGGCCTAGTAGTGAGGCCAAAATAAAGGGTGACTAATATCTGATTGATGGAGTTGAGCATGATTGACATGTGAGTTCATGGTAACTTCTATCTTGAGCTTTGCTTCTTAGTATTCTATGATGATTGACTTTGGTTTCATTGTTAGAGATGGACAACTATGGCCTTGATCTCTATCCACGATGACGAGTCTGGCTTGAGGGGGAAGGTTTTGTGAGCTTTGCTTTTAAGCAATCTCTACTCTTTGGCTTGGTTGTTTGATATGTGTGGACTATTGTTAATCATTTGGCATGATTTGACTCTTGGAGCATCAGGTTAATGATTGAATATGGATGTCGGTGATTGGGATTGGTTCGAATGAGTTTCATGAGCAGTGATTGTGATATATGTTCCTTCAAATGTGGCACATTTTGGTATCTTTAGTTGGTGGTTTGATCTAGTTATTCAAGGCATGGGCTTTGAGTCATTGAGATTGATGTTGGCACTTGGGTTGTGAGATTGTTTATTTATTTTCACGAGGCCATGAACATAAATATAGTGGCTTGTGAGATTACCTCATGCACTACCTTTGGAGTAGAAATTTGATGGTGGATTGAAGCAGCAGATTGCAGGCCAGACAAGAGAGATCACATGATGGCTTTAATGGTGGATTTATGGCAGAATATGATGCTCATGGTCTGTATTGTATTAGAGAGATTAGTGATAGGAGAATGTCATACTTATATTGTGACTCTTCATTCAGTTCTAGTGATCTTCGGTTTGGAAGGATGCTTGGTTGGTTGTGACAGATTAGATTTGAGTATGAATACAAATCCTTGTTAGACCATGATGGATAACATGGTGATGAGAAGCTTGAGACGCTATAGGCAGTAGTCTATCATAATTTGAGTTATAAATTCAGATATGGTATGGAACAGTGTATATATTGAATGAGATTAAGGTAATGATTTGGAGGCATAAGGCAATGGTTTGGCAAGTGATGATTGACAAGTTTTTGATAAGAAGGTCTGAGCCTTGGACTTCTAATCTTTACTCATGTATAGAACTAGGGTTCTTGGAGTTCAAGAGACGGACACCTCTGATAGGTTGTGATAAGCAGCACAAATGGTGACAAAAATGAAAAGGCTTCTCAAGGTTATCTTGCATATCATTGTCTCGTGTGTATCTGACTCCTACAAAGTTGTAGGCTTTGGGAAAGAAGTGGTAAAAAGGCATCCCTTGAAAGTTGTAGGATTGGGAAGAGCACATTTCTGAGAAGTAAAATCGACAAAGGCTTGGAGGGCAAGATGTGAATCCATGCATTGTTCTGGAGGCCGCAAATGAGAATTGTGTAAGGTGCCTCAGGTAGTGTGCCCCTGAGTGGCATGCACAGGATTCTCTCCAATTGAGAAAGAGAACAGCTATAGGTTATGATTCCGATAAGCGTTGGATGGCATTTCATGCCTACAGTTAATGTGATCCTATTTTAAATAGAAATGACTCTGATGGCCAACATGCATAGCAGGTCAAACTCCATGAATTGGTTTTCGTGGTCAGCACATAGACCAGGTGGAATCATCATGAAGATCATGTGTATTGAGTGTTTGATGATGATCTGGGCTGGTCATCCCATGTCAAGCCCAAGGGGAGTGGTTTGAAGGTAATTTTGCCATGGGTCCACAAGGCAAGCTTAAGGAGGATATTTGAATATGTACAATCTTGCCTTGTTTCCTCAGCTTTCTAGATGTTATTGGATAATTATATTATTATATTAGGCATTTGTGAAATGGCCCATTGATGTTTATTGAGATATGTGGATACATAATTTGTTAGTTAAATTACACTTCAATGAAGGGTGGGAAAAGCAAAGCCCTTTAAAGAGCTGAAAGAAACAAATTGAAGCAATTTCCTGTACCTATCTTATCTGATTTGAGCAGCAAGGACTCACTACATGTTATAGTTGATGGAGGTGCCCAATCTCAAAGTGCAAATAAACAGCTGCTGAAATGACAAAGCAGAATGTCTACAATGAATTTACCCAGCAGAGAAGACTCACAAAAGGAGAATACAAATGTGCAAAAAAGACCAGCACCTTCGCCAAAAGTGCAGAAAATTTTCTCAGTTGTGTGAAGCAGTGAATGATGTAGAAAAAAACAGCATGGCAAGTTGACAGCAAAGGGAAGACAAGGTGCCACAATTAAGTACAGCTCAAGACTGAACAAAATGACACTCAACAAAGATGGATCCCAAGTGAGCTTGGATGTATTGGAGTGGACTTCAATGAGACTATGGTACCAAATGATAAGGCCTTGCAAGAAAATAATGACACCAGAATACACAAATAGAAATATAAAGGAAAGAAGGTAGTCCACAAAACTGATAATATACACTCATTGTTAGTAAGGTATTTACATGCAGTTAGTGAACATTACACGTGCAAGGATGCCTGATTCACTCTAACTGAAATGATTTGGACATGCAAACTAAGTCTTGAGTTTACTAGTCCAAGTGCACAAGTAGGAATTTACAATTTGGAGATATTTACAACGATGAAGACCGTCATAGATCTCATCAATGACATCCCTGCTTGCATCTCAATAGTGAATTAAGACTCCAATGGCACAATGAATGACAATTTAATTAACAAAGTTTAACATGGCTGACCCACATACTATAGTTTTCTTTTCGTGTCTAACACAGCAATATATACTATCAAAATTAACAAGAAGAAAATATAAAAATATTTCTCATGAAGATGTCTCCCTTATCTTTGATTCCTAATAAGATCACCACTTAAAACAGCATGTACCATAAGTAAATTATGAAGCACCATTCAACCATAGAAACCTACATAATGAGAAAGGGCAGAACTGAACTTTTATAGAATTGGGTAATGATTAAATCTAATGCTGCGAAAATTGCCAAAAATCGTGATTTATTTATTTTTATTTTTTTTAAGCGAAAAACCCCTTGGGGGGCCGCCTTGGTCTGAGAGACCACGATCAGGGGGGTTCTACACCGTCAAAGTCACCCGGAGTCGCGCCCGGCCCTGACCGCACCAACATTATCAATTGGATTTTGGGTACCCAATTCAACTTTTTGGTAGGGTGGAGGTTTGAACCTGGGACCTCCCTTGGAGGATTGCCCTCTCCTCTCCAACTCACCTACAACACCTGGGTTAAAATCGTGATTTATTTAACTCTAGCAACTTTTATTCAAAAAATCGGAAAAATTAGGCAAAATTGCAAAAAATTGAACTTCGCAGGGGGTGGTTCTATTCTAAAGTTTGCTCATTTATTTGGGCCTTGCCAATAAAATGGCGATCACAATTTTTTCAAATTTGATTGAATTGTACTTCAGATTAAAAAACTGTCTCCCAACCAGTCAGTGATGCTCAGTGCCACCAACATCATCTCCCATTGTCCCTTTCTGGCTGGTGTTTCTTTGGTCTTCACAGTTTCACCAACCATGTCACTCTATCAACCTCACTACATCTGAACGCTCAAGTCTGCAAACTGGGGGGGGGGGTGGAGGGAAGGTTAGATTATTATCATTATATTAACTTTTATAGTTCTTTTCCTGTCTTACTGGCCTTCAACATTGGTGATATCTCAGACTGTGCACAAGCTTATAGCAGACTTTAATATTCCAATCACAGATGCTTATCTGCAAATCATCTAATAGGTCAAATTAGTCTTCAAACTATTACTCTCAATGCCAATCAAATGCCTTGCCATAAATTCACACTTAAATAATTCGCAATATCAATAATAAACAGCTACCAAAAAATGACACTGTTTTTCCTCATTCCATTGCCATTTTGCTTTGTCTCACATCCAAACTCCAAACTTGTTTTGGTCATATGACTTGATTCAGCAAATTGTTACACCAATACATTTCACATGCAGGATAACTATTCTCTCAATAATAGTTCAATCTGAATTCCATCCACTGGCCTGCAAGTGCTATCTCTTGACAGGCAAAGCTGTTCATAACCAAATCTGTCTTCTTCATCTCTTTCCATCACAGTAAAAGTTTCTCAATGCTATGTCTAATATCTAATCTCCTCAAACTTTTATTTTTCATGCTACTTAATTCAGCAAATTGCTATCACCAATATGTTTCATATGCATGGCAAATGCTTCTTTCAATAATGCTTCAACCTGAACTATATCAAATGGTCTCCAACTGCATTCTCTAAACAGCCGACACAACTGCTGATTATAAAGTCTTTATTCTTTGTCTCTTTCCACCGCAGGACATCTTCATCAATATCATATATACATATAGATGGACATAGCACAGAATAACAAATAAAAAATGTGCTTTGATGCTTATGAATTTACATTATTTGAAACCAAGGATAATAAGTTCACAAGTAACACAACGTTTTAAATCCCCACAAACTTCAACATTCTATATGACTTTTGTCATTCCTAGCTCCTAAACATATTCAAAATACCTTGATAAAGTACAAATCGACAATCCATAGGAATGGTTAACTAACCCAACAGCAAAAACCCCCTGAATTGCATATATGAATCTAATGAGCCCTACATGTAAGTGCATTCCCAAATTGCACAGCTGGGCAAGTACTGAGCAAAGATGAATATTGTCTCCAACTGTGTATTTATGGGTATTGTATCAAAGCCTATCCCTGAAAATATTTTGGATTCATAATTTATGGGTATTGTATCAAAGCCTAACCTTCTTTTTGAGTTGTCATGTTGTATTGGCTTATCAGTCATTGGTCACTTTATGTTACCTCCCTCTTGAAATATGTTCTATGATGGCAGACCCAAATGCTTCATGAAGCAATTTTATGCCATCATGTATTTTGACATATAAGCAACACTTTCAACCAAAGAACTCTCCAAGAATTGCAGCATTAATGTCCTTGCTACTGCAGGGCCCCCTCCAGACCTTATAAGAGCCTATGAAAACATGGCTTTTTTGGCCCCCTAAGATGCAATCTCTGCAAGATGAGTGATGAAGATTTATGTTAAACTTTTCATCAACGGTCCTACAGAAGAAGTTTGGCTTATGGCTGCAGATCAGCTAAATGTTGATCCCAGTATTTGTGATCTATCCAAAATTTAAAAGGTACATTCTAGAATGTAAGTTTAAAGGAAACAAGAATTGCAAACTTAGTTTGCTATTTGTAATCTTCAAAATTTTATGCTTAAAGTGGTCTAAATTGTTGAAAGTGTAATCTGACTTATGGCCAAGGCCGATATTGTATGCTTTAATCTTGTATAAACCTATGGGCAATCATTGTACAATGTAATTAAATATTATAAATTATGTATGCCCTATAGGCCATGGTTAACCTTGTTGTGGTTAAACCTAACTCGTAATTAACCTAAAGGCCATTTGTTACGTTGGCTTAGGTTAATTTATGTATTTGGGTTTTCTTTGGTATTTGGTATAAATACCCCCATCCACTCCATCCATTGCACCAAAGTGTCGTCATCCTTATCCACAGATAATACAGTAATTATTAACGGTGCCCAAGGGCACCCACATTTTTGTGTCTTTTGCTTTCTCTTTTGTCCATTTATGCTTTCTATATAAGATTTGAGTTTAATGGATTGCTTTTGTTTGTTACTAGAAATAGATGTGAAGTCCAACATGGTATCAAAGATTCAAAACGAGTATGGAGCGACATTGCTTGGTCATGAAGAAAATTCACTCAGAGGCTTCGATCCTTCTTCCAATTTTTAGGGTGAATTACTCTTTAAAGCTTCATAAGCGTTTTCACCATAACAGGCAAAGAGGAGATCTTATTCCATGTCTTTTCATTCATTTTTCCAAAAATCTTGGAGAATTTGTGCCTACTTCATTCTTATGGAGGTATTTTCAATCCCCTGTATGCAGATCTGAATTTCATTAAACTCATTTGATCCTCATAGAAGTGTTATGACACCATGGTCAAAAAGGGAGGTAATAATTTCAAATTCAAATTCAAACACGCGCATGCCTATCGAATTTCTCCTGCTTCTATTTTCGCACATGCCCCACCAACAAATCTCCTTGAAATCGCTTCATATTTCGATGCCCTTCTTCACAGAGGAGCGCACTTCTATTCATGTCAAAACAATGTCAAGGCGGTCGGGCAAAAGGAAAGAAGGGTGCTTAGAACAACGGATGGCATGTTGGAATCCGCATCTTATTTTTTTTGCCTCTTCAAAGCAAAGTGCAATTCAAGATATGTGGGAAGAGTCCCATATTCATTTGGCGCAAAGGAAAGGTTGGCTGGCCAGTTGAGTGGAAGAATGGGCGCATGTTGCAAGTGGTTCCATGTTCGAGCCATACAAGTCCCTCTTTTGCTCAATTGGATGGACCTTAGATGACATGGATGGAAGTTTCTACAGAGGCGACAACACTTTTGGAGCCATGGTGTATGTTGCTCTATCGGTTAAGTTGGGTTAGCAAAGGCATTTGAAGTCTCATCAACCCATGCTTGAATCTCCGCAAGCAACTATTGTTTTTTTGCTTGGGCGCTCATAAGATTTGTTATTGCATTCAGGGCATGATTGGGTGCTTTCTTTACTAAATTGTGGCTTCAACTTCTCAATGACTAGATTGAAGCCTTGGCTAGCACAAGGCACCCAACTTATGGGAGACCCAAGTTCGAATCCCCTTTTGGCACTGAAAAAGAAAATGAATGAAGTCTTGGCCAACGTGGTGGGTGATGTGGCAACTTCGTATTCCACGTTACCACACTTTTCACCAAGGTTCCACGAGCTTGGGGGACGGGGGGACGCGTTTCGGGGACATCGGGGGACGGCAGGCCGATTTTAGAGGACTGCTAGGGGACGGCTGGTATAATACTATAAATTTTTTTAGAAATTTAGAATAATCTACAAATTCTACACACAACAAAAATGAAAAATACTAAAAACTTAAAAAGTATGCATGTTCTTAAAACATGTTTCAATCTGAAATGAACTCAGCTATTAGCCTATTACTAAGTGCAGCCATTTCAACAAATGTAACTTGAAGGTTCATCAAAGGATATCAAGTGCAATCTCTAACAGTTAACCAAATTAGTTGCTATAGCTCAAGCAATGAATGCCACATTGTTCAGCTTTTAACATTCAAACAATAACAATCATAATTTTTAAAGCCACCAATGTTCAAGCAAAGACAGTTTTTTAATTCTTTTTCGGTCACCAATGTTCAAACAAAGACAGTTCTCAGTTTTTACTTTTTGGCCATCAATGTTCAAGCAAGATAGTCATTGGTTCTCATTTTACTGTGGTCAGGCAAGATAGTTATCTATTTTTTCAGCCATCAATGGTCAATCAAGACAGTCATCAGTTTACTGGCCTCAATATAAATTATAAAAGTAAGACAGCTTTACTGTTCAGTCTCTAGCAATTCTGCACTGCTGTCCAATCACTAAAGTGATATTTAAACATTGACAACCACCATTGTTCAGTTCCCACCATGTAAGCAATGACAGTTACTCCTAACTGAAATATGACAGCCTCTTTTTTTTAATTTAAGTTTGTATCATTTTTTTTTTTTTTTTTTTGGAGGTGGGGGATGGCTGGGCGTCCCCGGGGAACCCCAAGGGACGGCTGCCCTGCCGTCCCCCAAAAGGGGACGGGGGGAAACGTCCCCCATGCCGTCCCCTGTCCCCGGGGACGCAGGGGACGGGGGGACGCATTCCCCGGGGGGGGGGGCGTGTCCCCGTGGAACCCTGCTTTTCACATATATATACAACATCCGCCAATCAAATCCAAGCATGTGGCAAACTCGCATTCATTCCAAAAGTCCAATGGTGAACAAGTGGCACAAAATCAATGGTAGTCATCAGCAAATTGATCGACTTGAAGTGGCAAATTGTGGTTGCATATAGCATTTCTAAGGTTTGAAGGGCTAATTTTTCAATTTTTGAGTTCTATTGGGGAAAATCTTCCTGAGACCCTAACTTTTGCATACAAACACGTTTTGAGCCTCTTTTTTCAAATTGCACAATTTTTCAAACTCTTCACATTGATGACATCAATTCAAGGACCTGTTGGGAGCCAAATTGTGTAGGATGGATCCTCAAGCTTATGTTTCTTGCCTTAATGGGTGAAATTATATCATATGGTTGACTCAAATGACCAGTTTATTGCACAGTAAGAACCTATGGTGCATCTTTCAAGCAGAAAAAGCAATGGCCCTTGATGATGAAATTCGCTAGATAATCAAGAAGAAGCTCTTGGCCTATTGTCCTTGTTGATTGAACCAAAATTGTTTTTCCATATCAACGATGAGAACAAACCTATCAAAGGTATGGACAAAACTACATGAATTATTTGGAAAAGTGAATACAACTGAAGTTAGTCACTTGGAACTAGAGCTTGCTTCCCTTAAAATGGCTGAGTTTAATAACATTGAGCAGTATATTGCAAAATTCAAGGCATTAGGAGAAGATATTGCATCTTTTGGAGGGAGGAAGAAAGATGATGTAGAATGTGTCAAAACAGTCCTTTCTAATCTCTCGCCTCACTTTTAGATGCTTGGCCTCATGGTTCATGTGGTTCCTATGTTTTGGACATGCAAAAAACTGTAACTCTTGATCAACTTTTTTCTCCCCTAGTTCACTTACAAGTAGCAATAAAGAATTGTGATGGTTCTCCCCAAATATAAGCTTATGCAAAGAAATTTAAACCTAACAAGACAAAGACCCAAGGGCCCAAGGGCCAGTCTAAGCCTTCAAAGAAGTCAAAAACCATTTGTGGGTACTATAAGAAGGAAGGACATCTAACCAAAAAATGTTTGTTGAATCTGCAAAGCATTGAATCTGAATTTCTTAAGATGACAAGGATTCAAGCGAGTCTTTCTCATATACAGAGGCCCACTAGAGCATCCATAATTTTTTTTTTTTTTTTTTTTTTTTTTTGGGGGGGGTGGGGGTAAAGATCTTATTGTCACTAATGTCTTTTGACTTAGCCCCTCAATTCAAATCATGAGGATGTGTTGAAAGTGTAATCTGACTTACAACCAAGGTCGACATTGTATAATCTAATCTTGTATAGGCCTATGGGCAATCATCGTATTATGTATTTAATTTTTATTTATTATGTATACCCTATGGGTCATTGTTAACCTTGTTATGGTTAAACCCAACTTATAACTTGTAATTAACCTAAAGCCTACTTGTTATGTCTCCTTAGGTTCATTTATGTATTTGGGTTTTTTTGGTATTGGTATAAATACCAATCCATCCACTCAATCCATTGCATCGAAGTGTTGTGATCCTTATCCGCAGATAATACAGTGATTATGTATAGTGCTCAAGGGCACCCACCATTTCTGTGTCTTTTGCTTTCTCTTTCGTCTTTTTATGCTTTCTGTATAAGATTTGAGTGAATGAATTGCTTTTGTTCATTAATGGAAATATGTGTGAGATCCAACATAGATTACTAGAAATAGATCTGTTATGAAAAAGAAATTGCAATCATAAGAAGGATTTGGCATCACACAAGTAATTGAGTCAACAAAATCCAAGTTACCTCCTTCACAATGGAAATTAAAGCGTATTGACTTCAATATCATTGAAGTCATATGTGTGAGTTTATCTTTGCAGCTCCTTTTTGCTAGGGGAAGACTGAATTAATTCTCCAAGTTTTTTTGAAGGCTCAAGTTTGATGGAGCATTAAAGAAAAATGTGAGCACCATTGAGGCTTATGGTTTTTTCTTTAATTGAAAAGGTGATTGAGTCTCTTTCTTGAAGTGTTTTGGGCTCATTCCAGCAATGAAGCAGACTTTGGGGGTTGGCTAGGGGCCTGAAATTGCCTACCTTGTTTACTGAAAAAAGATCAATACTTAAAAATAATACTAAGCATGCCATAGAAAGAAGGAAAAAAGTTTCTGTTAATGTCCATGACTAACCAAAGCAGGTAATGGGACTCAAAACTACACACTTGTACAAAAGCATGTTGAAACCAAAAAGAAGAGCTCCAAAGTCAGAAGTTAGAACTACGACATGGGTGATCAACACAACTATGTAATCAGTCATGCCAGATTGCAAGAGTGCAAGAAGTGGTTAACTCTATTAGAGGAAGTAAAAGTGGCATAGATATACTAGCAGGGTCATATCAAACAGCATTTCCCATATCAAAATGATGGTTTTAGTGATAATTAGAAGCATTGAAATTAGCAGTTAATAAATGGAACAAGATAAGTATCATATATTTGGCATAATACATAGTTGTCTAATACGTCTCTTATTCTTACACTAAAATGGGCATAATCCAGGATTCCTTTTTGGCCAGTCTACACAAATTTATATTTTTACCATGTGTTCAGACTTCAGACAGTAGTAAACTCTGGTATAGACTTTGGAACTTCAAATAAGAGATCCAAGGTTCGAATCCCATGGGGGTAGAATTGTACACCATACTTTGGTAACTCGAATTTGGTTGGATAAACACATATTGGGTAAACAACATTCTCTATGAGGATCGTCCCATATGGCCTATGGTCTCGTGACGCTAAAAACTACTTTACCTTTTTTTCTTAAACATTAACACAGTATAAAATTTCTCGAAGTGGTCATAGAGGTTGTCAAGGATAACTACATAATCATCCATGCCCAAAAGCACAAAAGCAAGAGGCTGCTAACTCTCTTCAACAAAGTCAAGGTGATACACAGTAAAACTCAAACTATACTGTGCATGGCAATGACAAAGTGGTGTTTTACATTGTAACTAGAGGTCTTGAAATTAACAATGATGAGGCAGAAACTACAACCAATTGTTGTGCCATATTTTACATGATTTTATATTGTTTCATACATCTCTTATACTAAATTGTCTATATCAAAGACTGGCATAATTCCACAAGCCTCTTTGTGCAGCATGAACAAATCTCTTTTATTACCATGTTTCAGACAATAACAGACCCCTGATACAAGGCTGCTATACAAGGGAATATTTCTGAACATTGATAAAACACTACATTTCTAAACTACTTAGAAAACATGATAAGTGCATGTCTAGGGCAGTTGGGATTACAGATTTTTGTTGTAGCTGAGCCTCAACCACCCTCTCAGAGTGACTGTGACTACAACTGCAGCCAAAAAGTTTGTTTCGCCGTTTGTTCATTGTGACCATACCTACACTCCTACATAGGATTATATTTTCCTCTTCACAAAATTATTTTCTTTGTACCTAAATATGAATGGTATATATCTCTTTAAGGATGACCTGCAAAGGCAGAGGGGGCCCTTCCCCCCTTCAAGTTCATCTGGAACAATATGAGAGCTAGAGGAATTCTCAAGGGTAAGGGAAAGAAAAACTCTTCCCTATCTGAAGGATAACAGAGTATCTTCGGAAGACAGACGAACCTACAACAGTGTCAAATCCAAAGCCCCTGTTGAGTGTGTGTGTATACTGGGAATAAAAGAGCAGGAACTTGCCAATTTATATGATTATGGCCTTCATACCAGACCATCATCTATTGACTTTCAAAGATTTGGAACCTTCAACCTTTGTTAGGCTTAACAATTTTGTTAATATAATACTTGTAATTTCTTTTACAAACCAACAAGATAAAGACGTGGTTTTTACAAGCGGATATTGTTTATAGGAAGAGTTGGACTGTTCAGGGAATATTAGAAGGATTGTTTCAGATTTAACACATTGCAAGATCTGCATTTAATAGCTCCTCTCTGTGTAAGGTTACCAAACTTACCATTAGGATTCCATGAAAACCAATTTTCAAATCTTTACCAATAGCTTATGGAAATTGCTAATGATTGCACAAGTTTATGAAGAGTAAAAGGTAGCCCAATAAGCTTGAACCTGTATAAGCTTGCATTGACAAAAGGCTGACCAACATCCGTGAACTTACAGCTCTTGGACTACATATAGAAGCAGACAATTGGTCATGAAAGCATTTCCTTCAAACGTAAGTATTTTTTTTTCTTTAAAAAATTTTAAAACTTAAGGAATTCTCGAGACCACTAGGAAAAATCCAAAACAGAAAATAAGGCATCCATCGAACCTAGAGGAAACGGATAACTAGCGCCAAGGTTGCAGTACTTAAATGCAACTTACACTCATCAAAGCAGATGGCTCAGCATACTTAGAATATCAACACCTTCATATGCAACATATCAGGAAACACTGAAAATTGGAGGAAAAATTACTCTTTGGTGTTAGGCCCAAGTAGTGGACAGAAAGGAAAAATCAATCATAAGATTCAATGACAGGCAAAGTCCAATCGCCTGAAAGAGCAGTACTTACAGTAATCCCTTTCGTAGTAAGAAAAATCGTAGAGCACTCGCGAGAACTCAGAAATCTAGCAAGAAAACATGGTTGATGAGAAAACAGGGCCATTTTTTTTGGAGTTGGGAAACGAGAAATCATCGAGAAAATGCCGATAAAATCGCCGAGACATCACAGCAAGAGCTTTAGAAGGGAAAATTTTGTCACGCATTTAGACAAGGATTTGACAGATTTAACAGATATTTTTGAAGATTTTACACTTTGACATAACACTTCAGATGGAGGTTTCTGTTTTTTTTAAAGGCTTTTTCCCCTTTGTTTTCTCTTCTCTGTTCTTCGACTTCCTAACGCCTCTGAAGCCATGTTTTAGACTCTCATTTTTTTTTTTTTAAATAATTAGATTTTTCCTGTGAGGGTCAAGGAACTGACAGCAATGACCAAATCCAAAACTTAAATTTCTTTTTTTTAAATAAATGAGATTTTCCCGTGAGGGTCAAGGAACAGGCAGCAATGACCCAAATCCAACAGCCCACACTCCAATTTCAAAGAAAGGCCAATCCAATGCGAAAACATGGTATAGAAAAAAGTTTGCTTAAGAATGTTGTATTTTGTTGGTTTTAATGATGATCTATGACCATAAACTGTAACTATATCCTTGGAAAATCTAATAATTTTTTTTAACTCTCTAATTTTTATACTAAATATATCTTTTTGAAATTATTATTTATTTTAATTTGCAATATATTTTTTTTAATTTTCATCGAAATACAGAGAATTCTCCTAAATTTATATGCCAAAACCGAATTGTGATCTTTCCTACTATGATCCCTTTCATTTGTTTTGAAGAAAAGGTTTACAGTTATTCGAATGAGAGGCCGGGCTAACTATTAACCAAGTATATTCAAGATGAAGATTATTATCGTGAAGCAAATGTAAGATTAAGACACATATTGCACATGCCACTGCCTCTTTGGATGACTCACCTCAACCAATTACACAGGCTAACGAATCAGAAGTCCCTGAAAAAACAGAATTTCCATTGGATCTAATATGGGAAAGAAAATCAATGTACTACCAAAAATTAAAATAATAAAAAATTGAAGACACTGTTAAAAACTTAATGTCAAACGGCAAGTCCCAAATGCCCAGTTGTACTTTTTATATTTCGTTATATACATTAGGGTATATATATATAAATGTTGCTTAGGCAATACTAGTAAATATAAATATTGCGAAGGCTACTTCGATGTTCCATGGTTCTGCTCCAATTTATCCTGGCATGATTTGATTTCTCCTATTTTTATGGGGCTAAGACCACTTGTCATTACATGTAAATAAAATGGATGTGAAGAAGCTCACTGAGACAAAGCTTTGCATTTTAAAGAGACTGGCTCCGTATCGCCAAAAGACGACCAGATCATTGAGGAGCTCTGTTATCTTCTTAGAAATGCCAGATTTCCCTGATTTGTAGCTTTTGAAAATAAACTTTTGACCATCCCAAATGGCAAAATCGCGGTCGTCGCTGGCGGTCTTGCGCTTCAATCCGAGTAATTCAGTGTAGTGCAGAGTGTGCAGATTCTTGGGATGCAAAATTGATCCGCCGGCCTCGAACTTGTCACCTGCTAATTCCACCATGGCCATTCGCCCTCCCACGATAGAGTTCCTCTCAAATACATGAATTTCCATGGCCTCTTCTTCAGAATATTTTCTGAGAAAATGGGCAGCTGAAGATCCGCCGATGCCGCTGCCAACGATGCAAATCTTGTTGCAGAGAACATGCCTCGCCCCCAACAAGGCCGTTATTATCCATACCACAGTTCTCCATGCCATTGCTGCTGCGGTTTCTACTTCAAACTCGACCTTCCAGGAATTCTAGTTCTCATGCTTTTGAGTGTCAGAAGACTTGTAAATATTTTATTATTGTCAACGAGATTTTTCTTAATGAATATAGTTTAGTTTTTATCAGGGGTTTTAGTCCTTAAATGAATTTTGAATCTTAAATAAAAATCAAAGTTTTTATCATTACAGTTTGCAGTTTTTTTGAATGAGTTCACACATATTTTTGTGAGAGGTTTGGTCCTTTCTTATTGATTGGATAGTTTAGTTTTTATGAGGGGTTTTAGTACTTAAATGAATTTTGAATCTTAAATAAAAATCAAAGTTTTTACCATTACAGTTTGCAGTTTTTTTTCAATGAGTTCACACATATTTTTGTGAGAGGTTCGGTCCTTTCTTGTTGATTGGGGTTTGAACCTTCAACCTTCCAGAAAAAAAAAAAAAAAAACCAAAACCCTTACCACTACAATAATTTTACAACTTAATTTTTATCAACGAAATTAAAATATAAATGTATATATATTTTTTATTTGAATATAAATATATTATTTTTGTTTAAGTAACCATCAATTCAAATAATATTTCTTAATATGTAAGAGAATATTTAAGCACCATCAATTCAAATATTTTCTTAATACATAGGAGAATAGGTAGAGTTCTTGTACTTTAAGGGTTCTATTTAAGTAATATTAATTTAATATTTTTTATTATAGAGGGGAATTGGTAATTTTATTGTATTTTTTTTTATACATGGTTTTTTTCCCTTGGTCCGCATGAATAGGTATTTACTCCAATGAGGGGATTTAAAGGGGTTGCTATTATAAATCTTAGTCCGTTGAGTTAGACAAAGTCAATGGGATCCCGCTGCCACTATAAACCCTATAAATCCTAACCCGTTGAGCTAGACAAAGTTATTATAAAGTTATTATAAATCTTATAAACCCTAGTCTGTTAGGTTAGATGAAGTCAACAGGACCTCAAGTTAGACAAAGTCAACCCTCTAGGGCATCGAATTGAGATTGGAAGTCAATGGAACCTTGGGTTAGACAAAGTCAACCTTCGAAGTAAGGTTGGATAATGAGGACATCTTTAGTTCTTAGGATTATTATTTTAAGCCTAGGTATAATATGCATTATGTAATCACGTGAAGCTTTCATAGCTTGCGTTGAGTTGGATTTGTTAGTTTGTTTGTTGAGATTGTTTTTGTCTTTTGTATTGGTTGTTTGACTACACACTATGTTAGCTACAATTGGTTATCGATTGCTACCCAAACTTAAAAGTCAGTTGTACTTGTTTTGTTCCCTTTATGTGATATTTAAGCACTTTCACTAATACAATTTGCAAGTTCAAATCTCCATCTATATCATTGGTATTAAAGCTACAAGGAGGCTAGCAAGAAGGTGTGGCAGAATTGTCAACTTCGTACTGCTAGGTGTTATGCCTTGGGTCACTTCTGGCTAGTACCTATTCCTTGGCTTGATGATGCTTTTGGTCCTAGATCAAGCCAATTTTGTATCACCTTTTGAAGCTCCAAAGTGTAGAGGTTTGCCAAATTGCCTATTGTACCTATTGGTATTAACGTACCCTTCATACCCTTAGAGGTTTGACGAAGCTCTCTTAGCATCACCCACCCTAGAATCGGTGTGCAAATTGAAGAAATGTTGGAGAAATGTGCAAAGTTAATTTTTTATCGAGTTGCATAAGAAGCACTTCGGTTTCAAAAGGAGGTCTTGAGAGAGGACAAGATATCAAATCCAAATTGAAGCTTGGACCACACTCTTGAAGCAAAGCATACCCATTTTGACATTGACAGTGATCTAAATCAAATAACTATGCATGGTTTCAACTTTGGGTTGTCATTTCAAGTCTACGATTGGCCACTTCAAAACTATGATTGGCCACTTCAAGTTACCATTTTGAGACGGTGATTGACCACTTCAGTTTACCATTGCAAAACAATGATCAATCCACGCAAAAGCGACCTCAATCATTGGTCTTCGACTCCACCTTTGTTTTGTTTGTCACATTTGAACCGAGCACCCCATTTGTTCCATGGAGGTCTCCTAGATGAAGAGTAGGCCAGTCTTTTACCATCAATAGAATTCAATGCCCATCATTGGATTCAAACCAATAGGAGCCTAGGAGTGGCAATCATGTTGGATCCTCAAAATCCAACTTAAGAGTTACCCCTAATTTCAAATTTTGATGTGTCTTGTGGAGTCCTAGGTCTAGGTTGTTTTGTTTTTATATTTGAGTCAAGATCATTTTCCTTTAACCTTGGTGGCTTACAAAATTTTGCAATAATCCCTAAAATGGTCATCATATTTTTGTCAAAATTTTCCCTTTTTGTAGTCATTTATGATAGTCCATTGCAAATTTTGATCTTGATCAAGAGCATTTTCTTTTGAAGTTTCCTAAAAAGTCATGTAGGCTCACATACTCAAATACACTATTAGAGGTCCCTTCCCAAAAAATTCAATTCCTAGTCATGCCCTCCTTGGTACTAGCCCTTCATAATTCCCCAAATCATTAAGCTTCATCTTTAGGAAAACATGGTCATAAAAATACTTTCAAGGCCCTTAAGTCACCCATGCATTAATTAAATCTTTACCCCCACCTCTAGAATTATTTTTACATAATATACGCCTTGACGTCCCCTCCACAATACCTTCCACTACCTAAGGATCATGGGTCACCGACACATAGGATAAAACCCCCCTTTCTGCCTTAGCTTCTAAGTCCGAAATAATAGTCCTTGAAGCAAAATATTTCTACCATTTACTAAGGCCTAAAATTATCACCCTTACTAAAAAATGTATGTGTTTCGAATAATTAAAACTCTGCCTAAGGTTTTATCAAAAATAATAAGTGGTCTAGATTTGAGCGGGCGAACTCAAGCACCTTCATATCATTGGCTAAGAAATGTGTGTTGCAGGTTCGAGCGGGCGAGATTGAGCGTTCCATTCTCATTTGCTGTGAAAAGTGTGGTGCAGGTTTGAGTGGGCAAGATTGAGCGCTCCATTCCAATTGGTTGGAAATAAAATCATTTCCTTTCCTAAGGTGTAAGGGTCCTAATCGCATAAAACAAACATTTAACCTTTGGCCTTAATTAATAGCACTTCATAAGGTTTTCCCCCTAAGAAAATCCATCTTTCATAATGTTAAGGGTCAATAATTCATGGACCAAAATTCTCCTTTGGAGCTTAGGTTACAATGATAAGTCTAGGATCCATTTAATATTTCTCCAAAGGTCCTAAGTTGTGATGGTCAAAAACCAAATTAATCATTCACATCCCTCTTTAAAATTCATATAAATCCCTAAGGTTAAAAGCCTATGTCACACGACATAAATCATAAGTCCCCAAGTCTAAGCTCATCATTTTTCCTAACCCTTACGTCTTTCATACACCTTCCTTCTACACATTTCATTATATCCATGCTTTGGAAGCTCCCCGAAAAATAATGTTCCCCTCATCTAAGTTTAAGGGTCGACAACACATAGACTCAAATTTCCCCCTTTTGCCTTAACCTTATGCCTAAATGATATATCCTTGCACATACTAAGGTCTAAGGCTATAGCCACAATCGATAAATATTTCCAATAATTGAAAAACATGACTAAGGTCCTCATGGCACAAATGGATGGACAAGATTCACTTGCTAGAACATCAACGCTTGCACCCGATTGGCCAAAAAAATGGATAGTTCAGAGTGGCTCATTGGAACATCAATGATCACACCTGATTGAACGTAAAAATAAGTGACCTATAGTGAAGCGCACAGGTTTGAGCATCGAAAGTCGATTGGTTGGGAAATGTGTGGTTCATATTGGAGCAGAGGAATTGAAGTGCCCTACACCTACTGGTTGAAAAGTTAATGGTCAAAAATATGAATTATTAATTATGTAAGTCTCAGGGTTATGTCCCTATAAAGCAAATGTTCCCCCCTTATGTCTGAATGATAATTTTTTTGTAAAGTTTTTTACCTTAAGTTATCATCATAAGACTATTCCTTAGGATCTAAAAGTATTGCACAATGTCTAAGTCTTCCCATTATGGTCACTTTAATATTTTTCAAGATTAGCGAACTAATTCCCAAGTCATACACCTAAGCCTCTATGGTTCGTTTTTAAGTCATATACATTAAACTCTTGCCATTCATTATGCTCCTAGGCCTAAGGTCACAACAATAGGAAATTATTGCCTTTCATAATGTCAAAGGGACGTCGACATGAAAATTATTGCATCTGCCTAAGGTCCAAAGTTCCATTTATGTCCATGCACCCCCTTCTAAATAAAATTCACACACCTTTCCTATATCATATGACTCTCAATTGCATGATTTTTGTTGAAGAATCTTAAACTGTGTATAATTGTTAGAAGATACTCCTCCAAAAGTAACTCTATTTTTCATCCCACTTTTGACTTTTCACCTAGGTCATGTGGTACCATTGAATTGGGTCAGGTGAAATAGAGCACGGGCTTTTGATTGGTCCAAAAATGAATGACACGAATGACATCACTGAAGGAGAAGTGCACGACTCATTTTTGCTTGCTTGAAGTAGAATGTTGGCTTTTGATTGGTCTAAAAATGAACGACATGGATGCCATCATTGAAGGAGAAGTGTATAACCTAGATTTACTTGCCCAAAGTATAACACTGGCTTTCGGTTAGTCCAAAAATAAACAATGTAGATGACATCATTGAAAGAGAAGTGCACAACCAAATTCATACACAAATCAAGACAAAAGACTTGTACCCCAACAAATAATTGTAAGTTCATTTAATTAGAATTACTTTGTTTTAACTATTGTCTCCCTTGTGATGAATGACCAAGATCACTGCTAAACAATTCAATGATGCACATTCAATTAGGGGGCCAAGAGCATTGCATTTTGATTGGCTCGATAACACAACACATGCTAAATGAAGACAAATAGGGTGGACCTCGATGACAAAAAAGACCTTTTGGTATAAGAGGCAAAAGTCAAAATCTTCTGACACACATGCCTAAAAACTCATAGACGGCTTAGAATTGATCTCTAGAAAACAATGACCATAATTTAAAATTGAATATGACACACTAACCAAAGCTTACTTAGCTAATTACATAACATGAATGCCATTCCACAACCATTAATGTTGTTATCACGTAGAAGGTGGTGAAGCTCAACTAGCAGACCAAAGGAGTGTAGTTGAAGGTAATAAAAACTAATGCATGCAAGAGTTGTTATTAATATTCGCATGAAGTGTTCGAGTTACACTTACAATGAGCACTTACATTCGAAGAATCGCAAGTACAGAGGAGTAACAAAGAATACACCAGAGTTTTGAAGCCTAGGGTTTGTCACAAAATTGAGAAAATTGCAAAGAGCAACACCGCCATAACATCCTCAAGTGTTGTCCCAAAAATTTATCTTCCAATCATTATATCTAGAATAGAAAGCCTCACTAATGGCATACCATACCAGGAGTTAAAATGAAAAGCCACACTTCATGTGGAAAGTAATTTGCCAAGCTATCCGAACTAAATCTAGAAATCACTACTACCTAGCAGTGGGAAGTAGAACAAAATGCCACATTTAGCTTTGAGCAAACACAAAAATATTATCAAGGCCACCCATGATTGCTTGAAGGGATTTTCAAAAGGGTATGGAGAGCTCGACACCAACTTAGTCCTTACTGCAAAAAATGGACCTATAACTTAGGTAAGCTGATATACCCCAAGGTATATTATTCCTCAAACCTCTTGTCATGGTTGGCAACCGCCTATGATCCTCAAACCAAAGCAGTTAGGGATTACACGAACTGACCAACATTCAAAATCACCCCTAAAAAAATTTAAAAAGTGAGGCCATGTTAATCCTGGACAACAATGTAATAGCTTCTTGGTCTCAATACATGATTTACACTTCATTTTATACTAAAATTTTTGATCATAATGTATCTATATCATATAATTTCCCTATCCATAAATTTGACCTCCACCCTTGGGTTAGAGATTATGCGAACATTATCAATATAGTATTGGGAGAGAAATAATTCAATTGGGTTAATAGGGTTAGAGATTATATGGACATGATCAATATAGTATTGGGAGAGAAAGAATTAGATTGGGTTAATAGAGAAGTTTTATACCTAACAATTCAATGAAATAAAAGAGGAGAACCCACCATGTATAGATGGGAAATACCATTAGTGACACAATAGATAGAGAATTCAAGGAGTTACAAAAATCCATCACAGAGCAAAGATAAGTGATGCCCCTATTTTCATATTATTATTTCCTTATACACTTGATAGTGGGGCATATGACCAAGCAGTTGATCGAATAATGGGAAGGGGTATATTATGAACTCATCCAAGAAAGACTCCCTTGGATACATGAAGGGTGGTCCAACCATTCCCAAATTTTTGGCAGGTTTCTCCTAGAGATACATTACAGGCTTTGTAATCGCAACCCTCATAGAATTGGTACAAGGATAGCCATATTTTTGCATGAGAGGAAGGCAGGGGACTTTTTCTTCACTGAATAATTTACCTACATAAGAATATATGGGTCTAAGATTCCCCCAAAAGTGCTACCCAAGTTTTGTCCAATGTCCATTGCAGCACTAGAAATCATGAGGTAGGTGGTTGAAGAAACTAAAATGAGAGCTACTAAGAAGAAATCCAATGTCCCATGGCTAGCTTTCCCCTATAGAATGGGACATTACACATACAAAGGCCACTATAGTCTGTTAGAGACCTTTTGGAAAATAAATTCATATGGTTTCTTTGAGACCACTTGGCGACCTTATGATCGTTTCAACTATTATAGGGATAATGTTGTCAATAAGCTACCATATGCCTTGGTCATTCATCGAGGAGATAAGTTCGAAGATGAAATACAATTGGTTATAAGAAAAGGAAAATCCTTGGAGGTCATATGGATAGAATACTTGGGCAAGATACCCCACACTCAAATAGATATAGTGGATAACTACCCATCTAAATTAAGAATGTTGAGAAGGGCCTTAATATAAGCCTTTTTCCCATTAGTCCCCTCCATATACCCTGAAGAGCTGCAGGATCCAATCCTAAAGGTCATAAGGCAAGAGGTCGAACAAATGGAAGTAATAATGGAGGTCATTGGTTCAACCAAGGTAGGGGCAAAGGAGTTTTTAGTTGCTCAACCTGTTCTCAGCATTGTTGAAGAGACAAGGAAAGGTAAAGAGATTATTACCTTTTCTTCTACACCAGCCCAACCAACCATTTTGGAGCTCGCACAAATTATAATGACTCTCAAACATAAACTCTAGTTGGTAGTAAGTTTTCTTGAAGTCATACCCAAATCTATAGTGGTGAACAAGGAAGAAATTAAAATATTCTCAATTATGCTCAATAAAATCTAGGAGGCTAAGGGATTGGATAATCTATTATGAGAACACCAAGTAAAAGCCAAAAGCCCATCAAGTTCCCTAAAATATAAAAGGGCCAGACATGAAAGCACTCCTATCAAGCCCAAAAGCTTTATTCTCAACAGGATATAAGAAGTTGTACTTTTTGATCACAAATAAGAGAGGTAGATTCAGGATATAGAAGAAGGGAAAATTTTAAGTGAGATGCAATATAGAGTAGAAGAAGCTGAGATCATTTCCAGTGACTAGACCAAAATTTTGGAGGCTTTTTGTTACTATATTGGAACAAAAGGTTTAAGGGTTCTTATTACATTATTTGAATGAGAATCCATATTGTATTCATATAGTGAGTTTCTATGTTGAATTACAGCCAGACCCCCCCTGTAAAAATATTTTGATATTAATACAATTCTAACTTCTTCCTTTGGGTAATTCACTATGTTTATAGTGAGTTTCTATGTTGAATTATAAGCCAAACTCCCCTTGTAAAAATCTTTTGATATTAATACAATTCTAACTTCTTCCTTTGGGCAATTTACTGTGTTAAGCTTTGTATGTGTATCACATTTACATATTATGTAATTTGAATGTGTAAATGATATTTTCTTTCGTTGGTTAATTAATTAAGTTTATTACAATATTTGAATGAATATAATGAACCCAACTTTCTCCCTCTCTCTCTTCCTTTTTCATTGATATGTTCATAATTTTGCTATAATTGGAAAATGGTCAAGGCATCAGTCTACTAATAGAGGCATTATCATAGGGTTGTTTTTTAAATCTTGGTGAAAGAACTCTTTATATTTTATATCTTTAATAATCTGGATGAGCCTGAGCTTAAAAATCATAATTTGAGCTCTCTTATATGTTTCCTAACCAACCACGGTTTGTTTAAAGTTTTATTGATTATTCATTCTTGTGTAAAGAGGTGGATTGACCAGAGTCCACAATACTGCTTGTGATCTAAAAAATCTTGTGGTTGTGACGTATAATTAAGGAACACAAGAATTCTACAAAACATATTTTTGGTGCCATTGTTCGAGATGAACTATATGTTTTTACTTTTAATTTTTTTGTAGTTTTCCCAGTTTGTTTTAAATTTTCAGAAATTCAAAATACAACAATCATGGGTCTGGATGACTTTTAAATATTTTTATCTTTTCTTTTGTTGCAATACCCATATACCTTGAGTGTATTACTTTTTGTGAGGTTGATAGTGTTAAGGTCAAGCAATCTTGGCTAGAACATATTTTTTCTTTTTGCACATCTCGTGTTGGTAACTCCAATTGGTTTATACCCAAAATTCAAGAATTAAATAAAGGAGCAGCTTGTCCTATCATCTACCAAAATAAATGCTTAATATCTCTATCCAGAGCTATCAAATCTAGAGATAGTTCTCTAGACTCGTAACAAAACACCTATATCTAAAAGTTTTGTTTCTAAAAATAGTTTCAATTCTACAACTATTAGTATTAGCTATAGTATTATTCTTTCTATGAGTGTTACCCAAAATCCTGTTAATACCACCCCTATAGTTAACATGGCAAATCCACAACCCAATCTTCATCAGTGGAGAACCAATAGGTACCTACCTTTTGTCTTACCTTCAAATTTGAATCCCTTTCCTGGAAAGGCTCATAAGTATTTACCCAAGTTTCAAGGGAACAATGCTATTTCTAGTGAAGATCATATTAGAGATTTTCAATATGATGTGGATAGTCTCGAAGTGAATGAGGAAGATGTAGTCCTTAGACTATTTTTACAAAAATTAGAAAAAGATGCCAAAGAATGGTTTTACAATATTCCAGCTAGTACTATCCACAATTCTTATGAAATGCAAGAAAGTTTTCTCAAGAAGTATGGTGAAAGAAAAAATGAACAATTAGCTACAATGAAAAAGAAAGAGAATGAATCAATTAAGGACTTTTGCAAGAGATTTATCAATATTAAAAATAAAATCCCTACTAGGCTAAGACCTAATGACATACAATCAATTTGTTTTTACAATAATGCATTCCAAGGGAATTCAATTATCAGTTGATATAGGAATGAGTGACTACTATTGATACATGTATGGATAAAGCCATTTAGATTGAAAGGAATATGATTGATAGTGGAAAAATGAAACCTTACTCTTTAGAGCTAAATCAACCTGATAAGAAACTAAAGAAAATAGGGTTCACTATATTGAATAAAATGGAACGAGATCCTATGGAAAGGCTAGCTAATCAGATGACATAAATGTTTAGTACTATGAATAGTATATTATCAAGAATTGAAAGAGGAAAAGAGAATAATGCTAAAACTTCACACTCTCAAGGTGATAAACAACAAGGGGATAATAGATCTTTAAGAAGAAATTTTAACAAAAATTGGAATAATAATAATAACTCTGAGGAAGAAAACATAAATAGAAATGGTGGAAATAATTAGAAACGAAAAAAAAAATAGAAAAAAATCTAGATGTTGTTCCAAACCCTATTCCTTTTGTTAATGTAACTAGATATTTTTCTTTTTATTGTTTTGCTTGTGATGCACCTCACAATTCAACTGATTGTGGAATTTATCTGAGTATGCATAATAACATAGACCTTGAGGATGAGTCTGAGGAAGATATAAGGATTAATGTTTATTGGACTCAATAAGATGAATCTAGAGAAAAACTATTCAAATAAAACATGGATTTATATGTTTTTAACCATCATCCCAAGATTCTAGTTGTTGATTATGTAGAATCCATGCTGAGATCACAATATTCTAAATATGAGAGAATTAAACAAGGAAAGTTGTCACCAACAACAAAAATAGAGGCATTGGAAAGAATACATGCAATAAATCTAAGAAGTAAAATAGTGCCAAATAAGGCAAAAAAGACATCTCCTAGTGAAAACAGAGGGTAGACAAGTCAGTAAATCTGCCTATAAAGAAACAATGATAAAAAACAAAAAGATAAAAAATAATTAGTCATTCCTAAAGTAGTTGAAATAGATGAAGATATTCAAAAGCAACAAAATATAAATATTCAAGAAACTTGGATGTTAAGAAAATCGAATTTGATGTTGGTTCAAGAGATAACCAAACAAAAAGTTAATATTACTTTTCGTGAGTTAATGATAGTCCTAAAATACAGGGATCGGGTTTGCAAAGCCTTTGTATTAATAGATCAGATAGAAAGTCAAACATGTAATGCTCTAAACCTAGAAAATCATGAGACTATAACACCCTCTTTAGTCAGACCATTCTATGTGTCCCTTAGGTATACATCAAAATTAGGAGATCAATATGTCATTCATAATTATATGATTGACAGTGGTGCCTCACACAATATTATGCCTAAACAAGTAGTAGATTAGTTAGGGCATATTGGCAAAAGATATTGCCCTCTTATTTTAGTAATGGACAGTAGATAGATACTTTGTGGGGGAGTTCTTATTGGTTTGCTAGTATTTCTAGATCAGTATCCAAAAAAGGAATTATCATGGATGTAGCAGTTGTGGATGTAGATCCTTTCTTCTCCTTCTTGTTGAGTAGACACTAGGATGAAAAACTAGGTGGCTCTATTTAGTTAGACTAGTCTTATGCTACCATTCCTCTGTCAAGAAAAGAAAATGCTACTCTTAGGAGGGAACCTTTTAACAAATATTCTATAGAACTAAGAAAATATGATGATACTATGATAAATCTGGTTAATTCTATTGAGGAAAATAGAATGGGAATGTACTCAATCTGGCATACACCATTTATAAAATAAGTTTCTAATGCTAAATACATGGATCCAAAAACTAGAGTGAGAGTTGATGTAGAATCTAATAGAGTTCTAACTTCCAAAATGTGGACTATGACATTTTATGGAGCTAAGTCACAAATTGGGGCTATTGCGGGGATAAATTTAATTGATATTTATAATAACTATTTAGGTATACCCTATAGACTTGAATTCTCTTATAATAATAATGTGGTTGAATATGAAGCATTGTTATCGAAGCTTAGAAAAGACAGAGAACTAGGCATCAATTACTTGATTGTCAACGAAGATGTAGAATTAATTATTTAGCAAGTAAAGGAAAAATATAGGATTAAGACAATATAAACATGTAGTGCTAGCTAAGATAGATAAGTTCTTACCATTCAATTTGTTGTATATTCTAAGAGAACAAAATTATGTTGTAAACCTGTTAGCTATAAATGCATCTAGTGCAGACTGTCCAGAAATTGACACATAATACTTGAACATATTTCCTTATATTTTAGTTTATAAGCCACATGTACTAGATAATGTTGTTTATCTCCAAGTATTTTAGGATGATGTAGACATTAAAGATTTCATGACTATTCATTATCAATTTGCTGATGTAATATGTAAGGAAGAAGATGAAGAGAAAGTAAAAGATATCATTGGAGAGGTAGTTGAGGTTATCCAACTGAAAACAAACAAAATTCCTAGGGGGTTTGTTTCTTTAGAAAGTTTGTTTGATTATTTTGACAAAGCTTATAAACCACTCTTTCAAGAATTTGAAGTTGATGTAAATATTGGAATAGAGGAAGAGCCAATCCTGGTTAAAATAAATAAAGCTTTGTTAGGGAAAGAAAGACAAAAATGCATTAGTTTTCTAAAAAAGAACAAAGATGTTTTTGCCCAAAGTTATGAATATTTGAGGATATTTAATACATATATTATGACTCATAATACCTCTAAAGGAATATCCAAAGACTTTTAGGCAAAAATAGAGAAATTTCAACCCCACATTACATCCAGTTATGTAAAAAGAAGTACACAAGTTACTAGATGCCAAAATAATTGAAAAGGTAAGATTTTCTTCCTAGATAGCAAATTGAATACCAGTTAGGAAGAAGAACAGAGATATTAGGCTATGTGCTGACTTCAAGAATTTGAATAAAAGTACACTCAAAGACAATTACCCACTCCCCAACATGGAGAAATTATTGTAGGTAGTAGTTGGATCAGCCATGATGTCTCTACTGGATGGTTTTTCAGGATATAATCAAATATTAGTTAATACAAAGGACAAATATAAGACTTCTTTTACCACACGTTAGTAAACATTTGAATATCTTAGAATGCAATCTGGACCAATGAATACAGGTGCAACCTTTCAAAGAGTTATAGATTTTGCTTTTAAAGGTTTGATATTCAAAATTGTTGTATATCTTGATGACATCACAGTTTTTTTTTAAATTCAGTTGACCACTTTGAACTTTTAGCTACTGTATTTAGTAGATGCGGATAATTTGATACATCTCTTAATCCTAAGAAATATATCTTTGGAGCAACACAAGGAAAATTGCTAGGGCATTTTGTTTCTAAAGAGGGCATCATCCACAAAGGACAAAAGCTATTACTAAAATCCTCCCTCTTAAAAATTTGAAAGGAGTTAGATCTTTCTTGGCAAGATTAACTTTGTAAGGAGGTCTATCCCTAATTTTGCAAAAATTTCAAAGCCTATCAATGATATGATTAATAAGGATGGGGACATAAAGTGGACAGAGGAAAACATCAAAGCTTTTTATAATATTAAAGACTTAATTACTACAACCCCAATGTTAAATTACCCCAATTACTCTAAATATTTTGATATATATTCCTTTGCATCAGAGCATACTATTATTGCAGTTTTGTCTTAGAAAGATGATGAGAATAATGAAAGACCCATAGCTTTTATGAGTACAAGACTAAAAGGAGCTCAATTAAAATATTCCATGATAAAGAAACATGCTTATGATTTAATAAGAGCATTGGAGTATTTTAAAAGTATATTTGGATCAAACAAAATAATAGCCTGCATTCCTTACATAGCCATAAAATATGTCCTTACTTAGTTTGAACCCACAAACAATATTGTAAGGTGGATGGTTAAACTACTGCAGTATGATGTAGAATTCAAAGTAGTTCATATTGTTAGAGGACAAGGTTTAGCAAATTATATGGATAATAAATAAGAGAAGGATATGAACAATACTGTCACAGTAGATGAACAACATGAAATTAGAAGAATTGATAAAGTTGAATGCAAATGGTGTGACATACTAGTGTAGAGACCAAATCCTAGCCACTTGTTATCCATCCTGACTTTCCCACCATTTCCACCCATCTTTCCTATTTATTTATATATATCTAGGCATATTTGTTAAATGTATGTTTAATATTGCACTGGGGTGCAACGCAACGGTTTGGGCTTTGGCTCTTCTTCGGGAGGTCCAAGGTTCAAACAGTGGCGTGGGTGAGTGTGTGAGGGGGTGGGTGTGTGTCTCCCCGGTGGATTTGTTGTAACAGGTTGGGGGATTCCTAGTCAAAACCCCCATTACTTAATATTACAAAAAAAAATGTATGTTTAATATTAATATTTTAATGTTATATTTTATATATATTTAATAAATATAAATATTATATATATGAATAAATCCCAACCATCCGATTTAACTTAATCCTAGCCATCCATCCACATAAATCCATGCCACACACCTAAAATTAATATCCACCCTGTATTATGTTTTAATCTGAGCCACACAATTGAGTTTTGAGGCTCCCCCATTAATAAATATCATATATTGTGCAATATTGTTCTTTGATTTCATCTTTATATCTTATTATTTGGTGTTGTGTTTTTGTCTCTTCAACTAGTATATCTTTAGACCTTATATTTTCTAAGAGGTATGTCCCAAAAAAAAATAAAATCTATCAAATAGAAAACCCAAAGATACTATGTTCAAGAAGGTAAACTTTACTGGAGACATCTCGAGGGTGTGTTGTTGCTCTATTTGTTTGAAAAAAAATCCCTCAGGTATTGAAAGAGTATCATTCTAGATTTTGTGGTGATCATTTTGCACCAAAAGCCACTACCAATAAGATAATGAGTTGGTTATTATTGACCTACATTGTTTTAAAATGTTCACCAATTAGTCAGAAGTTGTCATAATTATCAGGTATTTGTAGGAAAGAAACAATTGTCAACCATACCTCTAAAGCCAATAGTCATTGAAGCTCCTTTTACACATTGGGAAATTGATCTTATTAGTGAAATCAATCCTCTCTTTTGGGGATCATAGGTGGATCATAACAGCTACATACTACTTTACTAAGTGGGTGGAAGCAACCCCCCTTAAGAAGTCAATTACTGAGGTTGTAATTAAATTCCTTGAAGACAATATATTGACTAGGTTTGGGGTCCCTAAAAAGATAGTTACAGATAATGGCAACTACTTCACCTCCTTTGAAATGATTGAATTTTACATTAATTTTAGTATAAAAATTTCTCATGCTATAATTATTATCCTCAAGGAAATGGTTTTGACGAGTCCTCAAATAAGAATTTGATTACCTGAATCAAGAGATCACTAGGCAAGAACAAAAGAAATTGGAACGATGAGCTAAAATTTGCTTTATAGGCAGATAGATTATTTGTTAAAAGAAACACAGGAAATTCCTCATGTGAGCTAGTATTTGGTGAGAATGTTTCGTTACCTCCTTAAATAGAAATAAATGCCTTATATCTACTTCTCCAAGACCATGAAAATCTAGATGTTCAACAAAGAAGACTAGATCAAATTGCATAGTTACAGGATAATAGAAGAGAAGCCTTGAAAAAAATGATAGAGTAAGCACATAAAATAGTATAGCTTTTCAATAAGAAGGCAAAAGGTAAACCATTCTTTGAAGGTGATATAATGATATATTGAGACCCCAAGAACAACAAGCATGGTGAAAAAGGTAAACCAGATCCCAAATGGCTTAAGCCATATGAAATCATTTACATTGTTGGACAACACAATTACAAGTTGCAGAATCTAGAAGGAGAACAAATACAAATTCCAATCAATGGCCAACATCTAAAGTTGTATCAGCCCTATTTTGGGGTCATGAGAGAATGAAGTTCTTCAAAAAAAAGAGTTGAAAGGTTGTTGTTTTTGTTGTTAGTTCTTAGGTCTTTAAGCATTTTGTTTTAGCAAATTTATCTTTCTTTCACTTTTCATTTTATAGCATTAGATGATTAAATAGGAGTTTGCAATTCAATCAAGTCATCAAGTCAACTAGGAGATTTTGGAGTTCTCAGGTGAATCAGTGTCAGAAGTCATTTCTATCACCTGTCCCAGTTAGAGCTTGTGTTGGATCCTCAAAATACAACTTAAGAGTTACCACTAATTTTAAACTTTGATGTATCTTGTGGAGTCCTAGGTCTAGGTTGTGTTTTTATATCTAAGTCAAAGATCATTTTCCTTTAATTGTGGTGGCTTACAAAGCTTTGCAATAATTACTAAAATTGTCATCATATTTTTGTCAAAATTCTCCCTTTTTGTAGTCATTTATGATAGTCCATTGCAATGGTAAATATTTTAGCTTTAGCTTGTGGAGTTTCTTTTCGAATCCTATTATGGCACTATGTTTTATTTTGTAAACATTTTTTTATATATATGTTTTATGGACGTCAACTTTATTTGAGAGAGCGGATCCCTTTAAACATTGTAGGAGGACCCTATTTAGCTTTGGAGTGATACTATGTCGTATACACTCCTGTGCGCACATAGGATGGATCCATCTTGTATTTTTCTAATCATTGAAACCTTTATTTATACTACTTTAGGAGATATACCTATTAGCAAGTCAAAGGAGGGGCCTGCATTGGTTTTTCTCGGTGTTCCTTCTCCCTATTATTATATTCTTGGCCTTTAGTGGTGTGGCAAGAATATTTATGAGAAACACAGGTTTTGGTATTTTTATTTAGAACAAATACAATATATCAATTTGAGTCTCCTACTAATATCTTTCCTAAGTAGGCTGTTACCTACTACACTATAGACCTTCCTCTTTGGTATGTTAATGACATGTTTTGGGTAGATTTACTAGTGCAGTTTCCTATCGGGAGATCGTTGATCAAGACCCTGAACCCTCTTCCCCCTGTGTTGTCTATAGAGTGCGCCTGTGTCTAGCATTCTAGTGTCATTTGTGGGTGGTAAAAGGTGGATAAGAAATGATTAAAATAAATTAGAGAAGCATTTCCTTATTCTACCTCCTTATTCGCTACCACATCGCTCCTTATTAGTACCTCCTCTATCGCAAAATTTAATTTACCTTAAGGTTTTAATGTTTAATTTAGTTTATCCATCGTTGAGAGCCATGTCCACCACACAAATCTAGTTACCATACAAGCAACCTCATTAGATCATTGTCTAATGTTTCAAAATCCACCCTCTCCTTTCTTCTGATTAAAACCAACCCAAGTGATTTGGTCCCTTTTAAACAATTGTCTTGCTCCTTGTGCACCACCAAGTTTCTTTGCATCAAGCTCCATCAGGTCATTTCCTCCATATGAAATCATGACCTAAGGTTCCATAAGGGTTTTGTTTAATATTTTTTCTTAGCGATGCCTTCGCCCTACCTTCGTCCCACCCTCGCACTACCGATGTACGATGACACCACGCACGCGGGAGGTCATGGTGGAGAGGTGAAACCCAAGCTCCCAAGCCTTTATCCAACACAAGATGTATGGAGGGCTTGAGAGCTCTTTAAAAGGGAGAGAATCCCCCTTTGAGTTTGTCCATGCCTTAGTGGGTAAGGTTGTATCGCACCGATGGTTGTTGTTGACTCTTGCTACATGCTTGGTGCTAAAAACCCTTGCCACATATTGAGCCCCTATTTGGCGTGACTCTAATGTGGTAGAATTTTTGATTACCCTTGCCACATATTGAGCCCCAATTTGACATGACTCTAACCTGGCATAATTGTTGATTACTCCTATTTGGCTGTTTGTTGTATTTGGTTCATTTTATCACAGTATTAGTTGATGTGGAATAAAAATCATTTTTTTAGCGGATTAACTTCGACCTCCCTTTGAGTAAAAAGGAATAATTATTAGATTAGCTCCACGAAGAGAAGCAACCCCCTTTTGGTATAAAAGAATTAATTATTAATTTGGCCAAAGAAATAATTGTCGTTTACATGGGTCTTATGGTAGAGAGCAACCATCAATTGGATATGTTAGAAAAATATATACATAATAAAGTTATATTCATGGGGGTTTTTGAGGCTGCCAAGTTGAATTCACCACCTAGGGGGCGAATTGAGATCTAGTTCATGGGGCGAGGGGCAAATCAGGTTTGGAGACCTTAGATCTCTATTTTGAAGGCTTGAGGTGGTTCCTAGGGATTTGGAGGTATTTGTATCAGTTAGATATGGTACATATTAAACACAGAAACAAAGAATAATGTCAGATTTGTGAAATAATCATTTTGATACTATCCATTGTGGGGGTCCCACCGGGATGTCAAAATGAAATGGAAAAAATATGGCATTTGATCTAATAACACATTAAAGATATTCTATTCAAAAAAATATATTTTACTCATGATAAGATTTGCATAGGTTACAAATGGGGGAATTCCCCTTTTTCCTTTCTTTTCACAAATGTTACAATAGGCCTGATGCCTTCTTTTCATGTTCCTCAATGTAGATGGGCTTGTGTACCACCGAGGGGTTGTAGTTGTTTGTTTTTTTCTTCCTTGGTTCTGTGATAAACCTACAAAAAAGGATTAGTGGGTTAGGGGGCATGCCTCAGTCAGGCCCCATAGTAAGAAAGACAAATCGACTCATAAAACATAATAAAAACTAAAATAAATAATGCAGAACCTCATAAAAACACCAAATGAAGCTTACCTCCAAGATTTGGGTTGATTTGAGACCTGTAGATCCAATTCGCCACTCGAGGGGTGAATTGGTGCTGGATTCGCGGGGCGGGGGGTGAATTTGACTGTAACTGCTATTCTCCAAAAATCCTTTGGTGGAGAGGTTCCTTTGCTATTGTACTACTGATCTACAAGTTCAGACTATTGTTTTTGTGCTTTTGTATGTATTTTTGTAGTTTTTGTGCTTTGGACATAAGTGGAGAGAGATATAAATGAAGGTTTGGGCCCACTATTTATAAGAAAACCCAAGGTGTATGGGGGGTAATTAGGAGAACTAAGCCCTAGGGTGAGATCCCATGAAGGTTAAGTTAGGTTTTGTGAGGTGGCATCCTCACATTCCCTTAAGGAAATATCTCATCCTCACACATGTGTGAGGAGAGATTAGGGTTAACTAGGGTTAGTCAACTCTAGGTTAGATGTGGGGTTAGGTTAGGGTTTCCTAAGAAATATCCTAACTAACCTAGTGCACACACATGTGGGAGGGAGTAATTAGGGGTAATTAGGGATTAAAGACCTAATTAACCTTTTTAGCCATAAAAGTGAACTTAAGTAAAGTCACTTTAAAATTAGATTTGACAATTGACTCAATTAATACTTTTACCAATCAATAGCCCGTGGGGACCTCAATTAAGTATAAAGGAGTCTTGTATCACCTTAGAAGGCTGGTGGATGGTTTTTTGATGCATGGAAGGTGTCCATGATGTGATTTAGGTGGTTTATTAGGGTTTTGGACCTAAAAATTAGTTAAGTGGTGTGTGGGAGTCTATGCGATGCTACGATAATCTATGGTGATCTACGCTAGTCTACGCATGTCTACAGTAGTCTATGCATGTCTAGGAGGATCTAAAATAGTCTACGTTGGTCTACGATAGCCTAGGGGTATCTAGGATTACCTATGCAAACCTAAAAGTGTCCAGAAGGATCTACAACTATGTAGGTATAACAATGTGTGACCTTTAGATGTCTACAATAGCTAACCTACTAACAATATAATATTCACTAACAATAGTTGTTAGTGAAACTACTAACCTAGGATAGAAAAATATAATGTAGAATAATCTACCCTAACAGTAATTTGGTAATTACCCAAATGATGGGATAATTACTCTAACATCCCCCCTTATTCCATTATTTGGGTAATGTATATAACTGCCCCAATACAGTGAAGAAGATGTTGATTTGCTATTCTACCCTAACAAAAAATGGTAATGAAAGATGCTGATTTGCTGGCTCTTGCTTTGTCTTTGGCTTTGGCTCTAGCTCATGGTTCTAGCTCTAAGATTACCTCTGGAACTATCTCTGGATTTGCCTATGAATCTACCTCTGGATCATTGCTTGTAGAACTTTGTCACTAGGTCTATCTTTAGGTCTATCTCTAGGTCATTGGCTTTGGGTCTGTCACTTGGTCTATCATTGGATCTGCCTCTGGGTCTACCATAGGTTTTACATTTTATGTAAAAGCCATATAACATTTATTTCATCATTGTCTATTATGTGAGATTTGTCCATCCACAATCAATATGAACCTTGTTGGCCATTTTCACTTTGTACCAAAAACTTGAAGAGGAGTGATTTGTACATCCACATGAATCACAAGGATGTAATTTTCAACACCTAGATGCTACATGTGTTGTTCTACCACAATGGCTGCAACAATGCTTTGTAGGAGTTGTATGAGATTTAGGTTTTACAAACATGGTTTTACTGGTACTTGCTTGTCCATCATAGCCAATAAAGAGTTTATACCCAGACTTATTCTAGAATAATAATGTAGAAATATATAACTTAGAAGAAAATAACAAATCACATAATACATGCACATAGAACACAAGAGATTTATCCTGGTTCACCTGATATGGGCTACGTCCAACAAATAAGAGCCACACCTCCTTTTCTATTATTATTCACCTTGCTCGTAATGGGACATTACAATAAATATAAAGGAAACTCTTCAACCCTAAAACACAACATAGTATTAGAATACCGTGGACATAATACCATGGGCTAAAACCACCCATACCCACTAATCACGAGAATCCCACAAATACCTTCAAAAATAGCTCTGATAATATCTCCAAATCAGGGACCTACCGTACAATACTTCCTCTGCAAAGGATGAGACACATCCAATAGCCAAGGCCTTCTTTCTTTGCCCTGATATTTAGCATTATTGGAGTTTTAATGCCTTGTTCATGTTTACCTAATCTCTCACCATTGAATCCCATTTTCTTCATTAGTTTGGATCCAAATTCTTTGGTGTGTTTTCAAAACACCCAATTTCTTCATATTCATAAATGTTTTTAACAATATGGTATTTATCAGAATTGATGATATTATGGAGCTCTTTTTGAGGATTATCAATCTTTAAGTCACTAGTGTTGCAAGCAAAATATGCTCTTGTGATGAAATCACCTGTGCTACAACTTATATTTACCATTGAAGGTATGAGGTCACCTTTATCACAACAAGCATTCACCATAATGGGTTGAAGGTCATTTGTGTCACAATAAGCATCGACCATTATGACCTTTTTTTCCTCATTTATGTTCCTTTTCTTTTTACGTTGGGAACAATCAAGTGAAATCAATGTCATGTAGATTGCTCTTATAACGCCTATAGGGATTTGAACACCATTCTTCTAAAGGTCTTCAAAATATTTAGAATCTTTGAGAATGGATTTTACACCACTGCGTAGTGTAAGATATTTTTCATCCTAAAAAAATCTAGTCCTTCCATCTCTGGTGGAAAGTAAGAACCTTTAACTGATTTTGCAACATCATCAGTTGGTTTTGGGGTAATATTTTTCTTTGATCTATCCATCTTTGAAGGTGTCGGTCTCTATTGAAATGCACCTATTACAAAATAATTTTGCAAAATAATGGACTAAGGTGTCGATCGTTGCTAAAAATGCACCTTTACAAGTAGTTCCCCAATTTTTGTAAAATGTTCTTGTATGGAGAAAAGAATGATTATCCCCCCTTAGCGCAAAATTATGGTGGAGAAATTTTTTTATCCCCCCATTAGTGCAAAAAATTCCAAATATAAAGCCTCTTGGGTTTTTATAATGCTTTGCAGCAATTTTTAGAAAAAAATGGACAACAATTGTCAACAAAAATTTGACAACAATTTTCAGCAAAAAAATATCGTTAGCAATTTTCAGCAAAAAATGTTGTCAGCAATTTTCAGCAAAAAAATATTGTGAGCAACTTTGTGAAACAACTTTTGCAAAATGTATCAACCAAATTGATGACTAGCACTGAGGAAATTTGAACTCTATACCTCACACGATAAATCTTAGCGACAGATTGCCAACCGGTTTGACTACCACTTCGTACGGGACTAGAAGGGCATGACCTTCTAGTTGAAACAATGTGTTTAGATGTTCCTGTGTGTGGTGAGCTCTTCTACTTGTAGTTTAAAAAATTTGGGATTAGTAGCCAAATCTCTTTGGTTTGTAGTCAAACCTTTATTTATTGCACCATGCGTTCTTAGAGATTAATCACATCCTATCGATAAAAAATAGCTTCACGATGTTCATTGTTCGACCTGCATAGCCTGAACACAGCTTCTATGGTGCGCATCAAAGCAATAAATCTCTATAGCAATATTATCCTTTCGTTAATTCTAACAGCTCTACATCAACGCAAAAATATGTTAAAGAAATAACGTTAATATCGAATATCCACCACATGTGACCTCTTGCCTTACGTCAGCTAATCGCTTTGGTTTACGTGCACCCATCCACCAGTCTAGACTATGTGTTAGAATGCTTACGATCTAGTCCACTGATGCTGGTGTTTGTCCCAACCAGGCCAGATCACGTTATCAATGTTAGTCCCAATACTAGATTGAGGTCCTCGTGTCGTCATGTCACTCCAGGTTACCATGCTAGGCCATATCACACTGTCAATTTTAGTCCCAACACCAGTTTAGGGTCCTCGTGTCACCATGTCACTCTAGGTTATCGCGAGTCTCGTATCAGATCTACGTGGTACTGTTATGTGTCGAGGTTGATATTTATCTAGGTAACCAGATCTATTATATTCAAGATTTGTACTTAGTGGTCACAAATCCAGTCAGCATCGACCACATTAGGTTAGGATCGTGTGCAATCAGTCTATGTCAGAGGTCAGATCGTTGTAGAGTGCTTGTCCAGATCATCTATGAATGTGAGTTAGCGATAAGTCTAGGTCCCAAGTCCAGTAGATTGAGGACTATGTCATTTACAGATTCGAGTCAACGATAGGTCTAGGTCCCGAGTCCAGCATATTGAGGACTACATTAGCTTGCACACTAATTGAGGGTTCCATCAGCTTACATAGTGCATGTTGCATTCCTCCACACAGTTTCTCAAAACGAGATCATCAGATCTAAGCATCTGCACAAACAAAAAATGCATAAAAAATGCCAACTAAGCAGAGCGGGTATCCCGTTCTGATACCATATTAGAATAGGCAATTGATTATATTGATAATGTATGGTTTAAATATAAATTCGATAGGCTAACAATAGCCAACGCGTTACTACCATGAAGGTAGCTAATAATAAATTAAAATAGACTAACAACTAACAATATAGCTAACCTACTAACAATATAATATTCGCTAACAATAGTTGTTAGCGAAACTACTAACCTAGGATAGAAAAATATAATGTAATAATAATCTACCCTAACAATAATTTGGTAATTATCCAAATGATGGGATAATTACTCTAACATTTATGTGGTGCACCTCTCCTAAATTACTTAACATCGAGCCAAGTATGTGCATCTTTGATACTTTTATATTATGACTTCTTAAGGGTAGGTAGTATAAGAAGTGACAAACTTTTTATATCCCTATATACTAACAAATTGGCCAAAACATATTTCAAACATAAAGATACACATTCTCTAACTCATTCTTGGTTTTTGGATTTTAAAAATAAGCAAACAACACATGTAAGTAGACCTTGAGGTTCATAAACCCTATATAATCTTAGATTTCTACTTGATTGACCAAACTAACTAGAAACAACGTTACCATTAGTGCAATTAATATACCCCTAGCTTCATGAAACTACTTAGGATAGGTCCAATTAGGGTTGGAAGTTGTCAATTATATCCTTTTCTTTTTTATTGATAATAGCACCTATAAAATTGCAAGAATGAATAAAAATTACAATAGCATTACCAAGAGCACCATATTGGAGCTTTAGCCTATTAAAGACTAGTGCTCTTTTCAAAATCAAAGGCTTTCCTCAAATTGATTTCACAATCAACCTCTGTAGGCCCTATTAAATTTTTTATATCATAATTCATTTAATTTTCTTGGTTGACTAGAGAATTGCCTGTTAGTTGATTCTCTAAATCAATTAGATCCAAAACCAAGATTTGTGTATACCTTTACCCCATATCATCCCTAATAGTACATAAATCTCATAAACACATTTTCTATAGTAAAAAGTTGTTTCTCTCTCGTTAACTTTATAGGTTTAAAACAATATTTTTAAAGTTTATATTTAATGTATTTATATTTCTATTATAATTTGAAGAAAAATAATACCAATAATATAAAGCTTAAATTATTTTAAGTAAATAGAAAAACATTCCATTAAAAATATAAAATCATTTAAATTTATTTCTAGTCTTATGCTCTTTTAATATGAAGTCAATTAATATTGACTCAATGTTATCAATTACAAATATGTGAAAGCTTTTAATATTTCATAAACATATTAATTTTAGGGGAAACCAATGACGACCGTGATTGTATTGTCAATCATTAAGGTTTGACATATTGAATATTAAAAATAAAATTTAAAGGAAATAAAATAAATCTTAGTATGTCTTTAAATGATCGCTAAGGAAATTCAATTTCCGGTGGCCCTATTATACCCAATTATTAGTGGCATCCTGCTTTTAAAAAAAGGCTAAAAGCAACAAATCCTAATGAGAAAGTCGGTGACACTCCGAATTCCTCTTTCATCCTTTCATTTTATCACGTCTTGAGGAAGATTGCATTGGGAATTGTTTGCAGGCTAAGCAAAGCATAAATCACGTACCGGGAAATCTTAATTCTATATTCCTCGTCCAACGTTGTAGGGAACGGATGTACGTAAATCCTGTGTCTGACTATAAGTATTTCAACGTTCTCTCTCTCCGTCTAATGTCGTTCTGATCTTCTCTCTGAACATGGACAAACAAGGAGGGGCTACCAGTTGGAATTTGTCTCGCAGTCGTAGTGATCAAGCTGACACCTGGCGAAGCAGTTCATCTTCCAGCAATGAAGGAAATTGGCGGAGCACTAACATCCCCCGGCCTAGTCAAGCTTCACATACTTCAAATTGGAGACGCTCATCTCCATCTTTATCCTCCCCCGGCCTAGTCAAGCTTCATATACTTCAAATTGGAGACGCTCATCTCCATCTTTATCCTCGTCCTCCAAGATAAATCTTGGAGGCCGAGGAAGCCATCTGGAGATGGTGATGTGTACGGTCATACTCGACAACAAGATGATGCGAAATCCATGTCGAGGGCATCTGCCATGCAGAGGGGCAACATTGTTACTCTGCATCTCAGCCAAGGCTATGGCTTTCTCGCTCCAATTCTCAGGGATGGTAGCCAACGAAATGATAGCAAGAACGTGTATTTTCGGTTTGGAGAGAACTGCAAATTGGCGATGTGTTGGAATACATTTCAAATGATTCAACAGACAATCCAAGGGCATTGTATGCATGCCTTGTGGACTGCAGCCAAAGAAGTCTGGAAGCTTTGCTTTCTTACTTGGATACTCTCTTAGACCATTGCAGAACAAACCCAGAGAGAGTTTTGCAAGGGATAACGAAATTTCTCCAGCTATTGAACCATAAAAACCCGCCATTTTCTCTTGTGCATTCAGTAATAGAGCTGGTCGATATGCTTTCAGAGGATAACCATGCACCGTTATATGCCTCAAGGTTGAAGCAGTTTTATAGAATTTTCTCTGGTACCTATTTGTTGCGACGCTCTGTGAGAGAACATGCTGCAGAGATATTCGAGACGTCCAAGGAAGAGAAGCGGCTCAAGAAGTTTTTGATAAGGGTTATTGGCAACAGTTGTGAAAGTGTCAGAGACATTTTGCCATTGTTGAAGGATATGGCTAAAGCTCAAGGCGGAGAAGAGCTTGATTGCCACTGTCAGTTTCTTCTGCATTTGCTTATAGGACAAACTGGCAATGCCGTTTCTGCCTCTAATCTGGAGTGGAACACCATGAAGTTAGTTCCAACGGATTCTGAAATTACAAATTGCCCAATTGACGAGGAGTCTGTGACAAATTATTTGAAGGGACTGCCCAACGTTAGGAAGAAGGGAAGCTACGGATCAGTTAAAGCATACATGGACACGTATTTTCGACTGCTCAAGGAGGACTGCTTTTGGGGTTTGAAAAAAGGCATATTTAATCTAAGAAACAACCAACCGTTTGGACCGGAGGGACATGAGAGTTTGGCCTAACAGACGCGTCATAGGTTTCAATTTCGGCAAAGGACATTCGGGCATGACAGTAGGAATAGCAGCGGAAAGAGATGAGGGCAATGGGATTCCGAAGGAAGGAAGCCTCCTTTGCCTTTCTGATGATGGGGGCCGTTTTGATCCTCCAATTTGGGGAGTTTTGACCCACTGCGAGGGTTGGATCAAAGGCACGGTGGTGATGTTGGTAGAGGTTCTGGATACAAGACATGGTGCTGCTGAGGTGGAAGTTGAAGCAATCGGACGTCTGTTGGCGGCTTCCAGAATTGTCATGGCCGAAAGCCCTGTATTTTACAAGGCTTACCAACCCGTATTAAAAGCTTTGCAAGAGAAGGATTTGAACAACTTTCCTTTCCGGGAAGAGCTTGTCTATGCAAAGTGGCCGGGGACCCCTCCACCGTATCTCACCCATCCCTCTACTTCTTTCAATTGGAGATGCCTGTTTAACGAGAACGGTGAAAGCTCGATCGACGAAGGTAAGTACCATCCTCTTCGCTGGCCTCCCGGTTGAGGATCAAACTGTAACGCGGGTCGGCTATCAACCAGAGCTCCAGTTCAGGAACTGGACAATTTGCTCAAGTCTGGGCAACAAAACGAGCCTCGATGACAGTCAAATTCAGGCCATTAAGCATGCACTGGCCAACCGTTTAGTTTTGATTCAAGGACACCCGCGCACAGGTATGTGCATCATATCATGCCTAATCTTCCTTGCTGACCTCGACATAAGTATTCAAAACAAGGACAGACTGGCGGACGGTTATTCTATTGTTGAATTCACCTAGAGGAATAGTTTATTTAGAATGTGCCACAGTTCACCAGCTTTTTTTACTATAAACTTGCCCAAAATCTCCCGTTTTTGTTTAACGGTATTTCTATTTAATGTAACGTTTTAGTGTCCGCTTCTATAAAACAGGGAAAACTTATGTCGGGGTAAAGCTGTTGCAGCTCCTTCTAAGCGCAAGTACTTTGCCTCCCGGTCCTATCCTTGTTATGACTTATAAGAACCATGGATTGGATCATTTTCTAATGGGTTGTTTGAAATTCTCCAAGAAATTGGTGAGGATAGGAAGAAGAAGTACAGAACCTGAACTTCTTCCATACAATTTACATTTGAAGGTCAGCAGGGCCGATGAATTTACGTCAGACTACTCAGATTCTAGACACAGGTTGAATAAGGTCCAAGTGAAGATGGAGAAGGCTTTTAAGGAGCTGCGAGGGAGTAATGTTTTTAGCGCAGATTTGGTGGTCAATCAAATGCCAGATAGTCAACTAAGGCTATTTCTTTCTAAATCTCATGGTAAAGACCTCCTAGTTTCCTGATTTCAGTGTGTGTAGGGGGGAAACAGGGAAGAAAGCTGCTATATAACTTAATCTCCAAGCTCATTTGCGAGTGGATTCCCCAGAAGACGACGTTCAAATTGGTCTAAAACTGTTTCTCTTTGTGTAAGCCTCCACCAGCATTGAATGAAATACGGTTCCGTGATATCTGTGATAGACTATCCGACACAGATATAGACGAATGGAGTGACTTGGAAGAATTCGCAGATGACGAAGAATCATGGAAATAGAAAACTTTTTTCATTTTAGAATGGAAGACAGTGGCAACTTGTTCTCTGAACGAGTTAATTTGCATGTAAGTTTCTTAAACCTAATCGGCATTTCTTAAATACGAAATTGTATTTTGAGATTCTAGTTGATTTAATTTTGCTTTGCAGATAGACATAAACAAATACCGATGGCTTCTAAATGAAAACCCATGGAGCCTAAATGAACAACACCGTGTATTATTAGTACACGTGATCTTGCAAACCCAATATGAGATGGGTTTAAAAAAGATTGCAGATTTAAAAAAGGAATACGATGAAATATGTGGAGCTATCTAGAGCATCAGGGAGTTGAGGCAGCTTCGAGTGCTTGAACGCTCACAGATAGTGGGCATGACAACTGCGGTATGTTTTCTTATCCCCTTCGATTCCTAAAAACAAATGGCTAGCATCTCTTGTTTTTTTCCTAATTTATTGTAATATTTGCTTCCGACTAATAAAGCCCCAAGCTTTACAGGGTGCAGCCACGTACCGCAATGTGATTCAAATGCTGCGACCATCAATTGTTTTTGTAGAGGAAGCTTCAGAGGTTTTGGAACCTCAGGTTTCAGCAGTTATTGGACCTAGCGTCCAGCACCTTATTCTTATTGGTGATCATTGCCAGTTATCTCCTCATGTAGCCTGCTAGGAACTGGAGTGCCGGTATGTGCCTCCTCTCTTTATCTGCTTAAACTGGATCTAATTCTATGTTTTAGTAGATAGGAAACTTTCTGGCTAAAATGAGGGGAAAATTGAAAATTCGACTATTGTCATCCAACCTCCAAATGACCGTGAATTTCTATATATAAAACTATGTGGAAGTGCCCACTCGACGAAGGGTTATTTTTTGCCAGCAATAACAAAAATGGTTGTGCTAGCCTGCTAAGTATATGTATTAGTTTTAGTGTTAATTGGCAATCTTAAACTCTCTTTCTGCAATTGTGTTTTATATCAGTCTTACGCAGTCAAATGCAAGGACATAGACAAGAATAAAAATGGGATGAAATAGCACTGATGTTTTATTTTCGCCCCTTCTACTATGCTACGCTTAGAGCAACCTAGGAACCAACAGAACAACTGTTTCACCTTGCATATTTTCTCATATTTCTGATAGGATAACTTCCATTTTCAAATAATGAATTCTGCAAATGAGAAATCATATATTGACATGGACAATGGTTGACTTTCAGGCATGATTTTGCAGTATCAATGTTTGAAAGACTTGTTGAACACAACAAGATGCCCTTCCAATGCCTTGCTGTACAGAGTCGCATGAGGGAGGAGTTTTTACCGATGATTTTACCAATATATCCACATATCCGTTCAAATACAAAACTTCTTTCGGGAGAAAGAAACAGAGAACCTACTTGTATGATGACTCCAATGTACTTTTGGTGCCATTCATATGCAGAGACGAGATATTGCGGCAGTTATTCAAACGAAAGGGAAGCGGATATGGTGCTGGCGCTTTTGAGATGGATGATAGCCGAAGGAGAAAACCCAGAGGACATTACTGTCCTTGCAGCCTATAATGGACAGGTATGTATGCCTCCATTACTATTTACTCCAGCAAAGTAGTAAAAAACAGGTGCAGTAGAACCTACCACTGTTAATTAGACGACTGATCATCATTGTCCCGTATATGCACGTTCTTTTGCCTACTTGGCAGGTGATGTTGCTGAGGGAGAATCTGCAGAAATGGCCAAGCGCTCAGGACGTTGAGGTTCATTCAATTGACGGATTTGAGGTAAGAACACCATCCATGCTTGTTAAGACCTGCAGTGCCCTAAGTAATTTTGATGTTGAAATTGTTCTGGCATGATGCATTGCTTGTCGGATCTGGATCTTCAGGGGTCAGAGAATAAAATTGTGATCGTATCCCTTGTACGGTCCAACGAGGATGGAGATATCGGATACCTGTCTAAACGAAATAGACTCTGTGTCGCAGTTTCCAGAGCAAGAGGATCTCTTTATTTTTGCGGGAATCACGTTACGTTTGTGGAGAAGTCACCTCATTGGAGAACTCTGGTCGATTATTTCAAAGATAAAAACTGTTTAGGTGAGCAGATTTATCTGCGATGCCCAAGGCATACTTCCAATCCTCCGTTGGAAGTATGTAATAAAGACGTCCACTCTTTCAATCATCTTATCTGCAATAAGCCTTGAACAGCTATTCTTGAATGTAATCATTATTGCCAGTCTACCTGTCACTACGGCGACCATCCCTCGTGTTCCATAGAAATCCCAATTTGAGTTCAAAAGTTGTGGGCACCAGGCATCAATAGTGTGCTCTGTAAGCGAGGAACATCTACTTTGCTTGAAGGAAATAAGTTATACCTTCGATGAATGTGGACATACAGAGGTTGTCGAGTGCTGGCGAGTCACAAAGGAGGGATTACAGTCTTGTCCCAGGGTGCTGGAATGTGGACACCCATGTAACCGCAAATGTTACGAAGACTCTAAAGCTAATCCATGTGACTTTTGTACTCGGATAGAAAAAGAAAAAGCCATAAAAGAAAAGGAGCGGGAGAGAAAGGAACTGGAAATGAAAAAAGAAGAACTAGAGAAGGAAATCACTAGATTGAAATCGCAGGATGACACAGGACAGGTAGCGCGCATAGAGCTTGATTCTGAAGGTGACACCGCTGCAGAATATTGGCAGGTATGCTGTCTTCTTTATGCATTAGATTTGCTTCTTTCAGAATTAAGATTATCCTATTTATGATATTTAGAAGCAAAATATCATGCAAATGCTTGCAGGTAAGAGACCGAACAGAAAAATTCATTCAACCAAAACATGGAATACTTCCCATTGTGACCAAGATTGAAAAGGTACCTAATCTGCAATTACAAATCGAATTCCTAGAGACTCAGAAGAACCTTATTAGCCCCACAGCTCCTACCCAACTTTTATTCTATGGAACCAGTGACCAAGCTATTAATGGGATCCTCCACCAAGGCTTCAAACTTCCATCCAAAGATAAGAACAATATGTTTGAACAAGTAAGCTTGCCTTCCGTACAGCCCATTGAAATTATCTTTTGTCACAATAATCTCATTATAAATTTACTCCATTTGTGTAACAGGGGATTTATTTTGCAACTGATTCTTCCAAGAGTGCTCAGCAAATCTATACAAAAGAAAGCAACAGACTTTTGCTTTGCGAGGTTCTTCTTGGTACAACGTGGACGTAAGTGGTGCTCCACGAGGCTTTTGTTTTTATTACATTATAATTTTCTCTTATGTGCGCAATGAAGATTGTACAAGAAAGACATGACCCTAAGCTTTACGCCATTTTATTTGGCCAGGGTGCAAGAAGCTTGTCCAGAGATGAATAAACAAACCAGCAATAAGAATAAGGATATGATTCAAAGAGAGAGGGAAAGGAAAAAGGGGGCACACTCAATGACGAATTCGTGATATACGATCCTCGTCAAGCCATCCCTCGATATATAGTGCACTACAAAAACCTGGGCTTCGATCCGAAAGTCATGGCCTCCAGAATCTCATCTAATAACCAAAACCTCACGCGGGTCCAGTATGAACTCTCTCAAACTTATGGTGGGGACGATAATCCTGCTGAATATCATTTTAGAATGGCCCGAGTCACAAATTTTTAGAATGTCTAGCCGGAATGACTACAAAGTAAGTGTGGAAGAACTAACTCTTCTCTCGGATTGATTTTCCATTTTTCCCGTTGATGAAGTAACCGAATTCAAGTGTCCTGATCAGGTAATAAAGGTGGAACATATCCTGAACAAAATGTTGCAAAAGCGGTACGAGAATGCAAAGGAGGAATTTGAGAAGCATAAGAAGAGCGTGCAGGAGATGCTGGTGTTTCACGGAACAAACAAAGACGCAATTGAGAAGATAATAGAAGAAGGATTCAAAATTGGGGGCCAGGGAGTGGCTGTACGACATGGGCGTGCATATGGCAAAGATGTACACGTAGCTCTTGATAAAGGCGGGGGGATGATCCTCCTCTCTTCTGCTTTAGTAGGAGTGAAAGATGTGGACTACAAGGAAGGAGGGTCAAGTAGCGTGCTGGTACTTCAGAAATCAGAATACCTGCTACCGAAATACATAGTTCACTACACTAAAAAATGAGATATATGTGTGCCAAGAGGTGCTTGTCATTTCGGAAGGACGAACGTATGGGGATTCCTTTTTGTCATCTTTTATATATATTGGTTTGAGCTTAGTGGCCATGTGTTTTTTCAATAAATAAATAAATCTAGCTCGTATTTTCCCATTTAATGCTTTATGGACGAGCACTGTTTGGGTCTCAAGTTTACCCCCACAAAAACTCCAAATAGGTGTGATCGGAAAAACAAAAGAGAAACCACCCTTCTTCAAAATGTTAATGATTGACCAAACATTTTTCATTGTTTTATGAAATTCAAAAGGTGATCATATTTATTATTAATATATAGAAAATTAAATTGATATATGAAATTGGAAGGAAAATGCATTGCAAGGTAAGGTCTGGATTTCAATTATAATTTTTAATATTTTAAATAAATAATAATTAAAAATATGGGTGAGGAGTAAGTGCGAGTGTAAGCAGGTCGTAAGATAAGGAGCAAATATAAGTAGCAACTTTTTGCTTTTAACTATTTTATTTCATATAGTTTTGAATAAATTTGAAAATAAAAGATTTTCATATAAAAAACTACGTGGTAAGGAAGAAATACGCCATATACAAACCTTAAGTGGAAGTAAGGATATTGTGGTTGGGAACTAAAGAAATAATTACTATAACATTTGTGTTGTTAAAATATATATTAAAAGTGATTATAAAGGTATACATTAAAAGTGATTACAAAGGATAAGATCATTGAGCATGTTATAATGATCTTTAAAAGCGATAATATATAAGTTTAATAAATATTTATAATGTTTTTTATAGTTTAATTAAAAATTTGATTATATGAAAGTGTCATTGTTCAAATTATTTAATATTTTGTTGTTGAAAATGATTTTTCATCGAAATTTTAAGTTAATTTATAATCAATTTTAGCTAAACCTTTTAAATATGATTTTTAATGATTTTGATAAGTTTAAGATTGTTTTTATTATGTTAGAGTTTAATTCACCAAACATAGGTGTCTGTAGTCATCCTCCATTGGATAGAATGAGGGAGGGCATCACATCATTAGTGAGAAGGTAATAGATGAATAACAAATAGTTCAAAGAGTGGAAAAGATAAAGTACACACCACTAGTTCACTACCTTCCATAAAGGAGGTTGGAATGCCCTACTAGGATTTGTAGCCAAAGTTCAAGAATTGTTGCTTGAGGACTAGTTTTCAAGGCATGTTGTACTCTCTATATTTAGTCTAGATATGATATATTCTTTCCTACTATAATGATATTGCAAGTAGGGAAGAGGAGGATTGAGTATCTCATTATGATTATTTTATGAATGGAATGATCCTTGATGCCTTAGGTATTAAGTAATTTATTTTTTCTACATTAGAATTAGCCTTACCTTTCACTTTTATGGATAATCTTAGTGTAGTATAACTCTGTAATGCCTCCATTATAATTTTTGTTTGGATTAGGTTAGTTTCATTTTTGATTATGAAATTATTGCTTTCCTATCTTGATTTAAGAATTTTGGTTTATCTTCTATTGATATGTGTAATTGTATGAGATAACCAATTTTTTCCACAAATAATATCAAAGGTGGAGGAGACCTTTTTGTATGATAAAAGTCAATTTTATAAAGTCTACAAAGTCTTCCATTTGGTACAAAGGTATAATTCAATACCTTGAGTCTCAAATATATTCCAATAAAACTATTACCAAGGAAAGAATTCATATTTACAAAAAAGTAGTAAATATTCCATCTTAAGAGATACCTTATACTATAAAAATCATGATAGTGTTCTACTTATATGACTACTTAAAAATTAATTATGAACTACCTTACATGAAGCCCACCCTATGAATTTGTGGGGGAACTTTAGTGGTCATTCTACTTCTTGCATGCTTCTCAAGATTGGGTACTATTGGCACACCATGGAGAGATATTCTTATGAATTTATGTCTAAATGTGACTCTTATCAACAAAATGCACACTCATATATGCTCCTACACAACAACGTAATCCTATAGATGCACTTGGTGTTTTCCTATACGAGGACTTGATCTTATTGAAAACAAATTGCTCTTATCATCTGATGGTCATAAATTTATCATTACTACCACTAAATATTTCACAAAATAGATTATGAAAATATCATTACTTTATACTACAAAATTACTATATCTAGATCCATATTTCATCATATTATTTGTTTATTTGATATTCCTTCTACTGTCATATCAGATAATAACATGTTTTAAGAATAAGGATGTCAAACAATTGTAATAGGTATCAAGTATATCATAGATTTTCATCATCATATTACCCATTGTATTTGTAAAAAGAGCACTAATAAATTACTTGTAGGTGGTGGATGGTCTCATCATCCTAATATATAATAGGGGTCCTTGGGTAGGATGACAATGAGCCATATTGGCCAACGGTTTTGATTCCCTTCTCTCATCTAGTTTGTCACATTTTTGATATATTTTCTTGTCATTTCCACTCACTAAATTTCCAAAACTCTAAAATAAGGATAAATGCATGATTAAGGGACATGTTTATATGTGTCTTCCAAATCACGCATCTTGATGATCAATCATACCACAATTGTCACTCTATATTTCAACATTGATAAAAACAATAACGAGAGAATTAGCTTATTTTATGAAAAGATTAAGGGCTTCTAGAAGAAATCTAACCATCCTCATAATTGAAGGTTAGATATCTACAAAACCCTATTTCCTAACCATGAACAACAAGGTATCAATCATAATTAACAAGAGAGATTCAATCATAATCAAGGTTAAGGTTTTAATAAATCGATCATCAAAATCAAGTATACAAGAATATTTAGGGCAACCAAGAGTATAACCAAGGAGGGGGTCAGAATAATCAAAATCAAACTAGTACTCATGCCCCAAACCAAAATCCTGGACTCGATAATTCCCAAAATGCTTCTCAAGTCAATCGGGTATTTTCTCAACATATGGAAAATACATTTGTAGACTACCAAATAGGACTTATTATGTTAACATTATAGAGGTGCAATGAGAAACCATTACATATTTGGAACAATTACTTGTTGCTATTACTAGAAGTGCATCATAGTATAAAAAGAACCAATCTTCTAAGGATGAAAAAGAGGATGACAAGGCTAAAGAACTTACTCAAACAACAATTAATCTGACCATAAACAATAAGATTCCAAACCTTCCTTTAGTTATTTAGGAACTTTCTAGGAACACATAAGTGCCTACCAATGTAGAAAATGTTCCTAGAAGGTCTCAACCAACTCTATGGATCCTATAATTTTTTAAAATGTCGAAAGACTAAGAAGCAAGGATCAAACTCCCATAACTAAAAAATGTTAGGACCCTAGTCAACGCAAAGAATCATTGCTTAAAGCAAATCATAAATAAGATAAAAGCATGGTACATTGTGAAAGAGTTGTGTATGATCCCCTATAAGGTCCCATATTTGGAATAACATAGTACATATCCCTATCAACGACAATGATTAATATATTTACTAAATAATATGGAGATGCTTAGACTTCAGGTTGCCAATATTGTGCCCACCATTCCATGGTCTCATATAGTATAGTATATTCATTCACATAAAAAAATATTTGTATTTATGCACACACTACCTCTAATTTGATTATCATTTTTCCATTGCAAAACATGATTGTTATTGATTATTTGGCAAGGGTTCATGATCCTCCATGAATTATTATATTATTTTATAATGCTATAAATGTTCATAGGGATTTGGATGATGAAGGGAGTGATACATACATTATATTATTGTCCTTGATTGATAAGCTAAACATCCCTAGAAAGAATATCCTATACATTATACATCATTGTTAGGCTTATAATGGTCATCTAAAAGATCATGTGGGTTGCATTTGAATTTCAATTTTAGTTCATCCTAAATAAGTAAGAGTGAAATTTATGGCATTTGATTTTAAGACCAACTACATTATGCTATTAGTTTAACCAACTACTAGTATAAGATCCATATCTTCCTCTACTTATCAAGTGGTTTGCCTATATGTGTTCATCATTGAAGGAGACTTAGATCCTTGTAGACCCTATTCTCTAGATCATGAAAGTTGCTTTATTCCTTCAATGGATGAGATATAAAGAGTCCCAATCTATGAACATGAGCAACAGGGGACTTCCAAAAGGAAGTTGCACAAAGGGACTAAATTTTGTTTCAATGGCCCCTGTGGAGGTATGAATTAAAAGATAATCAACCTAATACAAATGTTATTATCTCCCTTCCTGAAGAGGTAGTTGAAAAGTTTCCATCATTATTCAAGCCTAAGAAGAGAAGGTCTTATCTTATTCTATCAAAGGTTGGTCAAGTTACACAAATATCATGAGGATGCTACTAAGTTGAAACAAGTAACGGTTAACCTTTTGTGTTGATAAAGATAACATGGAGGAAAAAAATTATAATGAAATTGATAATGATTTTAATTAGGATTTTAATATTGAAACAAATAGTGTTCCCCTTACCAATCATATTTCTAAGATTGGGGTGGGGCATTATCATGTAGGTTCAATGGAAGTTCTTCTTTTTATTGATGAAGAATATTATATTGATGTAAATCTTTGTGAAATTTATAAAATATATAGTAGTAATTTATTTAATTACTATATGCTTAGATATGATGAATATTATGTTTATAAAACTATTCTAGATAGGCATAGAAATTATATTATTTCTACAACAAAACCTTCAAACATTTCAAATAAAATAGAAATTATTTTTTTACCTAGGCATTCAACAAAAGGTAAAATATAGTACTTTAAAAATTTCTATGAAGACAATCCTATTTGTTGTTGTGTTTCTAATAAAGTGAATTATTGCAATGATACTACTACTGAAATTGTTGTGCCAAAATCTATATTAGCTTATCAACTATAGATATTTATCATATAGATATGAGATCACCACTTAAAGAGTTGATCTTGATTAGTTTAGCCTCTTTAGAATTTTTAAAACTTATTCCTAGTAAATTAACAATAACTAAGGGTTTCTCTAAGTTTTAAAATTCCTATGGTGCTATAAATTTTTGATCAAATTTGACCAATTGAAGTGCACTCAATAGAGGTTGTTGTTATTGATTGTTAGGTTCCTTTAGTTGATCCTTGGTATGGTGACATCTTGTGTTTCCTCTATAATCAAACATACTCACATATAGCTAATGTTAAACAATGGGATCATGTTCATAGGAGAGATTTCTTATATGTATTTCTAGATGGAGTGTTCTATTATCAAAACCTCAATGGAGTTCTTCTACGTTGCCCTAAAGATACTGAGATACTAAAATCTATCTTTGATGTCCATAGTGTTGACTAGAGGGGATACTTTAATGGTCATTCCATAGCTCATAAACTATTAAGAATGGGTTACAATGTTACATAAAGATGTAATAATTATTATTTAAGAGTTACTAACTAAGGAATCCACTTGCACATGGATGGGAACCCTTGAGCATTAGAGTTAGTTTTTAGCTCAAGTCTTTAAAAAACCAAAGGCAATAAGAGGATGGATCATCTCATGTTTTTATATTGCAACAAAGCTTTGCTTCCAAGGAGGTTGCCCCCTCGAAGTAGCTTGCGATTTTATATTGTGCTTTTGTTTATGTAATTTAATTTGTTGCATTTCCATTTCATATTGTAATATTGCTAATTATTTGTAATAATTTTATTTAATTATTGCAATATTGTGTAGATGTACATTTATTTTATTATAAGGTTCCTAACAAGTGATATAAGAGTGCTTTCTAGGGTTTATTCTTGTTGCAACTACAACAATTCTTGTCTTGCCATTCCATCATGTTAGGTATAATTTTCCTTCATTTTATTTTTGGGCTAAATTTCTTACAAAGAAAACCAAGTCATTTTTTTTTAGTTCAAAAGGGTAGAAACCCTATGTCAAGGGTTTTGAAATATCATGGAGGATATGTCATTATTGGCTAAGCTAGATTTCCCATAAAGAGTCTAGTGAAGTGAGAGGTGATCAGACTCCAGTACCCAAGCCTCAGACAACACTCGTATATGGCCTTGAGCTCCAATGTACCTTCAAGTATATAGGGAGACCTCTAAGTTAGGAGAGACCTTTAGCTCTGAGAAGTTTTTAACTATGTATATATCCATAGTACATCGAGCAAAATACCTAAGAAGATTACCCTTTTGTACTAACTAGAGAGGCAGGTATTGTTCTTAAGGGTATGCATGGAATTGTCCTTGAGTAGTGGCTTGAAATATTGGTCCAAGATTTATCGATCATTGTTGTAGTATAACAAAGGGATATGGGAAGTACATACACCTGGATCTAAAGTTACCTTGTTTATATCATATATTAAATTCTAAAAATAGATCGTCAAACCTAAAAATTGTAATCACATATTTGACCATACTAAGGAGACAACCTATCATAAAATTGATGATCTTGTAATAGTTCTTGATAAATAAAAATAACTATTAGAGATAGTTATCATAATAGAAAGTTATCAATAACAACCAGGAACAATGATAGATAGGGAAATTGTTAGTAATAGTCTAGAATAGTGTCAAATATGATAGTTGTTAGTAACAATAAAGAATAGTATTCGATAAGGTAGTTGTTAGTAATAATTAGAAATAGTATCAAACAAGGTAGTTATTAGGCTAAGTAGTTTGTTAGTACAAGGGAAACCTGATGTAACAATCAATCAATATAATAATAAAAATATGGAAAATTTATTTTTTTAAGATCTAATTCATTATAATCATCTTATCACACTTATCATTTTGGTATATAGCACCCATGAGGGTTTTTGTGGAGTTCAAAAATTATCATTTTAGGGTATTAGTTCATTTCGATCATCTTTTTAAGCTAATCGTTCTGGTATATAGCACCCAAATATTTTTTGGGGACCACCCTTAATATAGTAACTGCTAAAAATAACCCTTTTATTTTTAGTAAGGCGGTTTGTGGAGGTCCATATCATAAATCCATGGTTGGAGGAACTAGAGGAGAGATGAGGGAAATGGAGTAAAACCAATTGTCTAAACAAATAGGGCTATTGAATCAACAACTTACTCATGCAGAACTAGTTTGGATATGAAATTAAACACTTCAAATAAATCATGTAAATAATGAGCAAATCAAAGTAAAAATGTGAATAAAATAAAAATTCCATGAGGTTGAACTATGCTTAAAAGAAGCCACTCATGCATACAATAAAATTCACAATGGTGAAATTGAAGGAAAAATTGGTAGTTCTAGAAATATAGGAGATACACAATGTTCTTTTCAATAATAATGTCCTGTATAAAATGCCCAAGCTAAATTTTCCAAAGTTTAATGGCAAAGACCCTAATGGTTGGTTGTGCCAAGTAGATCATAATATCGAGCTCCACAACATCCCTCGATATTTATAGATCACCATGGAATCCTTTAACTTTGAGTCTAAGGCCCTTCAATGGTATCAATGGGTGCAACATATGACTCCTAACCTTTCTTGGAAAGAATATAAATAATTACTCAATTATTTTGGCCCCAATTAGTATAAGGAATTTACAAGAGCTCTAATAAAATTAACACAAACCTCCACTATTCAAAAATATTAGACTTAGTTTGAGAGGCTGGATAACCGGATAAAGGGTTTGGGTGAAGGATTATTTCAAAGTTGTTTTATCAGTGGGTTGAAGGATATCAAGAGCGAGGTAAAAATATTTAAACCACATTCCATGATGTAATAAATAGGGTTGGCTAGGTTACTAGAGAAAATATTTACTACTCAAAGGAATTTGTCTAAATTTTCTTAAACCAGACCCTCAATCCCATTCAATGCCACATCTAATCCAAGGAATAAATCTCCTACAATTAAGCACTTGATTGGGAAGGAAATGGAAGCCAGTAGAGCACAAGGGTTGTGCTATAATTATCAGGAGAAATATTTTCTAGAGCATAAATGTGTACAACATAAATTGTATTAAGCACTTGACTAGGGAGAAAATGGAAGCCCGTAGAACACAAGGGTTGTGCTATAATTATCATGAGAAATATTTTCTAGAGCATAAATGTGTACAACATAAATTGTATTAACTGGATATGGATGATTCTATAGTAAATGAAGTTACCAAAGAAGAAGAGTAATAATAGGAAGAAGAGCACCAAGATAAGAATGAAGCACAAGAAAACCTCAACTAGAAATTTTAGTTCATCTACTAGCAAGAATCTTGACCCCTTAGACTATGAAGATAATAGGGTATTTCAAGGGCCAAAGAATCATATTCCTTACTAATTATGTTAGTACACAACTTTATTTATCCACAAGTAGCTAAGCAAGCAAATTGTTACATACATTCCTACAATTATTTCAAAGTCATGGTGGCTAATGAAGGAAGATTACTTATAAATGGAAATTTCAAAATGTAAAGCTAAAGATCAGGGAATATGAACTCAAAATTGATATGTTTTCTCTTCTCCTAGGGAGATGCAATGTTATTTTAGGACCATAGTGGCTTCATAATCTAGGAATAGTATAGTATAATTTTATTAAACTACAGATGCAATCCACTTATAATGGGAAGCACTATATTATTTGTGGGTCACCTATGGGATCCACTCAGATCATTAGCTCAAATAGAATGGAGAAACTGATGCAAGAGAATCCAGTGGTGTAAGGACCATCTTGCATCACCAAAAACAAAAATTTCATTTTCTATTTTGGTTGTAGGTTTCTTTAGTTGTTTTGGAGTCCATGATGACACTTGAGAGGTGTAAGTTAGTCAAAATTCCAAAAAGGTGAAAAATGATCACCTGCTATTTTTAGTAAGTTAGCCTAAATGGGCATGTATGGACTTGAAAATTTACCCCAAGGAGCAGAATGGAAAAATGTATCCGATGGCAAAAGAATCACCCCAATATCCTGAACAGTTTGAGAGATATTAAAGTTTTTATCCCGATAAATCCTATCAATAAAGTTTAAGAATAAAATGTGAAGACCTTAGAGGCATTGAAAAAGGATAAAAAAATGATGAAATGATATTTAGATCATTTCATTGTTGGATATCTCTTCGCAAGCTTTCCAACTATATATTATAATAGCCAATTGGATGACCAAGTCAAAAATTATGGCTCCAGGAAGCTGTGCCACCAAAATTTAAATTTCAAATATCTTATTGGGCAGGAAAATGAAAATGAAAATTTCAATTAATATCTTCCTGGGCGGAAAAATGAAAATGAAAATTTCAATGAATATCTTCTTGGGCAGAAAAATGAAAATTTAAATTTCAATGAATATCTTCCTGGGTGGGAAAATGAAAATTCAAATTTCAATGAATATCTTCCTGGGTGGGAAAATGAACGGTGAAAAAAAGGAGTTACATTTTTCTAGAATATTCTACGAAATTTATTTAACGAGGGACAGAGATTATCAAAAGCAGTTTAGTATCACATATTTTAGCTCCAACTTGTAGATTTCCAACAGATTTTCTTTGTAATAAAATTGGTCTTGTGGTTGTAACATTGTAATTTCTGATTCTGTATTTCCATTTCATTGAAATAATATCAGATGTTGTGTTTCTTTTGAAATTTGTTGCGAGTTGAGGATTGTGTGAGTTTTGGGTGGAGTAGCCCTTCACTAAGTGGTATTAGAGCGGTAGTTCTTGAGTGTGTAAACATATTATCAAACATGAGGTAGTTTGCACCAGGACTTATTGCGGGTTGTGAAAAAAATGATCAGAATGCCTCCACGAAGAAACCATGGTTGGAAGAAATACTGTGGGACTAGAAGAGGATTTTAGAGCCCTAGAGAGACAAGTTCAAGCATTGCAAGAGGTGCTACGTAGAGTATTTGAGCCAAGAAGAGAAGATGAAAGTGAAGACGAAGTTGAAGAAGAAGCCCAGTTCGAAGAAGAACAGGATGCAGTAGAGTATAAGCAAGTCAGATTATTTAAGGCCATTTCCAAGATTGGAAAAAGGCCGAAGATTGATGTTTCTATATTTTTTGGGAATCTTAACCTAGAAGAGTTGATCGATTGGATCAATGATATGGAGAAGTACTTTGTGTATGAGGAGGTGGAAGATCCTAAGAGGGTCAAATTTGCAAAGACCAAGTTGAAGGGTCACACTAATATCTGGTGGAAGTAAGTACAACTAGATAGAAATAGAAGAGGAAAAGAAAGAATAACAAGATGGGATCAAATGGTGGAAAAGTTAAAGAGATAGTTCATTCCAATTGATTACGAGTTAGATATACTAAAGCAAATACGAGGTTTGAGGTAGGTAGGCAAGTATGTCAAAGAGTATACAAAAGAATTCTACAAGGTCATGATCATATCAAGCCATTTTGAGGCTAACAAGGAGAAGGTAGCCTATTATATAAATGGATTGAAGCCAAGTATTCAAGAGGAGCTAAGTTTGGTTAGAATGACTACCATAGAAGATGCTTATAAGTTTACCCTGAAGGTAGAAGAGAAGCTGAATAGAAGATTTGAAAGTAAGAAGAGAGAAATATATTGTGGTGGATGAACTGACAGAAGACCATATGGAGGATGAAATGAAGACCAAAATAAGAATGAATAAGTTAGCAACAGTCATAACTAGAAAGGGGATAATACTTACTGCCCTCATGAGAAAAATAAAGGTGACCAAAGAGGAAGAGGAAGGTTTGGATGAGGACCTGGAAGAGGAGGATTTCGTGGAACCTATTTCCAATGTGGAGAAGAACATTGAGCATACGAGTGTACACAACATCAAGGAAGGATAAATAAGATACTTGGAGGTAATGCACAAGTTGCTTATGTAGATGAAGGTGCTAAATCTGAGCATTCTGAAGAGGTAGAAAGAGGAGAATTTATTATCACAAGGAGAACCTTGATAAATGAGGAGAAACATCCAATTCAGAGGAAGATTTTATTTTGCACAAGGTGCAAATGTGAAGGTAATTTTTAATATTATCATTGATAATGGTAGCACTGATAATCTAGTTTCAAAGGGGATGGTTAATAAATTACAGTTGGAGAGAAGGAGACATCCGCATCCATATTGGATTGCATGGTTGTAGAAAGACCATAGAGCTTTGGTCAATGAGAAATGTTTAGCAAAGTTAAATATTGGGAATTACCATGATGAGGCATTATCTGACATCATACCTATGGATGCTTATCATATGCTATTAGGGAGGTCGCGGTAATTTGATCAACATGCAGTACATGATGGAAATTCCAACACTTATTCCATGATAAAGGATGAACTTTACCACAAGTTGAAGCCCTTGAAGGAGGTGGAAGGAAAGGTATGTAGTAGTGCAAGAATTTGATTAGTTGATGGTAAAAAAATTCTAAATGGTATGAAGCATGAGCATATGTGCTATGCATTGATTTCTAGAGTTAATGAAGAAAAATGTGAAGATATACCAGTAGAAGTCTCAAATCTACTGAGAGAATTCTAATATATTGTATTAGATAATGTACCTGAAGGTTTACCACTAGTAAGGAAGATTAGTCACTAGATGGATTTGATACCAGAAGCTAGTTTACCAAATAAGAATTATACTTTTGTGTTGAAGCACAGGAGTGGAAGGTCAAAAAAAGTTGCATATGCCTTAAGTAGAAGGTAAAATTTGTTGATAGAGATGAAGGTGGAGGTTGTTGGGTTTGAGAAACTCAATATTTTCTACCTTGAATATTTATATTTTGCAGAAGCTTGGAGAGCTTGTTTGGAACCTATTACTTTAGATAGAATGAAATGGTTGGATTTCTTAATGGATGTTGTTTAGAGGAAACCAGTTGTGCATTCCAAGGAGTTCTATGAGGGAAAACCTAATCAAGGAGAAGCATAGTGGAGGGTTTGTTGGATACTTTGGTTGAGATAAGACCATTTCCCTTGTTAGTGAGAACTATTATTGGCCATAGATACAACAAGATGTGAAGAAGTCTGTACAAATTTCCAGAGTATGCCAGATGGCCAAAGGTGTAAGATAGAACACCAGGCTATATTAGCCATTACCTGTACTAGAGAAACCATGGGAAGATATTAGCATTGATTTTTTTCTTGGCTTATCAAGAACATATAGAGGACATGACTCAATATTTGTGGTGGTTGACAAGTTTTCTAAGATGGCACATTTCATTCCCTACCATAAAACTAGTGATGCAGTTCATATTGCAGAGTTGTTTTTTAGAGAGGTGATATGACTACATGGTTTACCAAAGAGTATAGTTTCAGAGAAAGATACAAAATTTATTGGTTATTTTTGGATGACCTTATGGAAGAAGCTAAATATAGATTTGAAGTTCAGTTTTGCACACCATTCGCAGACTAATAGATAAATAGAGATGGTGAAAAGAAGTTTAGGCAACCTGTTGAGATTCTTAGTAGGAGATAAGCCCAAGGGATGGGATTTGATTTTAATAGGTAGGGTTTACTTACAACAACTTTATCAATAGGATTATTGGTAAATCTCCATTTTAGATTGTATATGGGAGCAACCCAAGGAATGCTTCTAAGTTGAGTAAGATGGACAAAGGAGAAAGGAATAGTGTCGATGCCAAGGACTTTGTAGAGCACCTGAATAACTTGCATGAAGAGGTAGGGAAGAAAATTAATAAGATGAATACTCAATACAAGGTAAAGGCAGACTAGAAGTGAAGGTTTAAGGAATTCCAGGTTGGAGACGAAGTTATGGTTCACCTGAAAAAAGAAATATTTCCTATTAAAATATATAACAAGTTGAAAATGAAGAAGTTTGGACCATGCAAGATCATAAAGAAATATGATTCAGGAAATGTATTTGAGGTGGAATTAACAAGTGAAATTAACATATCACATGTGTTCAACATTTTTGATTTGATAGAGTATCATGAATGAGACAATGAGGATGGACCAATAGGAGAATGGTGGAATATTCTAGCATCTACTCTAGAGAAAGAAGAGATAGAAGAAATATTAGATAGTCGTATGGGTAGAAGTACAAGAAACAGGTAGTATGAAGAATATCTAGTTAAGTGGAAAGGAAGGCCTATTGAAGATTCATCATGGTTGTCTAAGGCAGAGGTTGACCGTCTTGGTTTTCCTCCAACACTAAAGAAGTGAAGGTCATTTCTCAATTTACCCTGGGTGTCTTATGCGGGAGCATCTATTGGTGTAAGGATAATCTAGCATCACCAAAAATAAAAATTGTATTTTTACTTTTAGTTGTATGTTTCTTTAGTTGTTTTGGAGTCCATGATGACACTTGAGAGGTGTAAGTCGGTCAAAAGTCCAAAAAGTTGAAAAACAGTCACTGACTACTTTTAGTAAGTTAGCCTAAACGGGCATGTATGGACTTGAAATTTTACCCCAAGGATTGAAATGGAAAAATGTATCCGATGGCAAAAGAATCACCCAAATATCCTAAAAATTTTGAGAGATATTAAAATTTTCATCTTGAGAAATCCCACCACTCAAGTTTAAAAATAAAATTTTAAGACCTTAGAGGCCCCAAAATAGGATGAAAATTTGATAAAATGATCTTTAGATCATTTCATTTTTGTAGATCTCTTTTCAAGATTTCCAACGTTATTTATAATAGCCAATTAGACGACTGAGTCAAAAGTTATGGCTCTAGGAAGCTGTGCCACCAAAATTCAAATTTCAAATATCTTCTTGGGTGGGAAAATGAAAATTCAAATTCAATGAATATCTTCCTGGGCGGGAAAATGAAAATGAAAATTTCAATGAATATCTTCCTAGTTAGGAAAATAAATGATGGAAAAAGGGGAGTTACATTTTTCTAAATGTAGACACCTAAAACGCGTCATGTCGAGGGCGACTACTCATATGGACATGCTACAAGACCATATGGAGGATCTTGGATAGACTCCAAGATAGAGCAATGGTTCTAACCACTCAATTTAGGCATTTTGGCCTAATCAGTCTGAACCGCAGCCCAGACCTATGGTCTCCAGTCTAAACCATGGTTGACACCTATGGTCTGTAGTCTGGACCACAACTGTGACCTACGGTCTTAACTGAAGTTCAGTTAGGCCTTCCATCCGAGCCAAATTGGTTGGAACAACCAAAATATCTAGAAGAAGGCAGTTGAAGGATGAAATATTCCAGAGGCTTCCATCCCAACTATCCTAACCACCCTTCTTGGTCTTGGCTTCTCCATGAAGCCACCCCTAGCCCTAGGGGCATGCTATAAATACCCCCTCCAAATGGGGAGAATAAGAGAAGCAAGCATTGGATATTTGAGCAGCGAAGCCCTGGCGAATTGTACACTCAAACTGAGTATACTAAGAGATAGAGCTATTGCACTTAATCCCCGACCCTTTTGCCAACATTCATGATGAATTGCATTATGGATGCCCTAGGTGCTTAGGAGAGTCAAGAAGCACAAATTCGGGCAAACGAAGGCCCTTCACATCGAATTGACCACCAAATCAGTCTGAGGACAATGAAGGCGACCCTTGAACATCAATTTGGACAAGGAGATCAAACCCACTACCCCTGATTTTGAGGGTAAATCTATCAGAGGTCAAACCACGATTGTCAACCATGGTTCACAGTGCAGACCGCTCACCAGAGCTACGGTTTGCAACAGGTGATAGATCACCTTACTCTTTTCATTTTTGTCCGGTTAAATAGGTTAGATTAATCATTTCTTAGGTTTAATTGCAGTTTAGAAGAATTTTGACCATGGGAATTAGCTTAGAATAGATAGTTTATGCTTTGCATTAATTAGGACATTTGTGGATCTTTTATGCACCTTTATGCTTCTATTTTGTTATCTGATCCATGCATTATTTGTCTAATGATCTCCTTTATGCTATATTACAAATCTTGATTCAATTAGCATAGTTTAAAGGTTTTTCTTTATGTTTTCTTGATCATTAGTTTAATGGCATTATCATGTATGTTTCCTTAAAGGGCCTCATCATGAGAGGCTATCTATATTTTTGATCATGTGTTGTTGTTTCTTGATCGTAGGAAGATAGGTACAAGAGGAGTCTATATCATAATCCTTCCACATCATGAAGAAGGGGGTCAACTCCACCCCAAGGCAGTTTGTGACTAGTCAAAGGGCAATATTAATGCGCCTACCCTATTGAGGGCATTGGCAATTGTATAGACTGTATCATCATTCAAGTGACCCTAAGAGGGGCATATTTGTAATAGAGATTCATTCATAATCAATACAAGAAATATCATTTTGTTGAATTTATGCAATGTGTCAAGCTTTTACGCTTTTATGATGACTATAGACTAATACAGTAGATAGGTGCATGCTTTTTGGTTATGTCAGAAGGCGATCATGGTGGAACTCCGCATTTGTAGCCCCTGAGTGCTGACATTCTTGAATTTTTCTTATCTCAGGTGCTAACCATAGCTAACAACTATGGTTATTTGTTGGCCCATGGCTTTCACCCATGGTTCACACTGCAGCCCGTAGACTAGAGCTACGGTTTACAATAGAAGCAGTAGACAGTAGAGAAACCACTTGGCATCAGATCAGGAGCTGAGGTAGGCTCTATTTTTATTCTCTGTTCTGTATTTTCTTCTCTGTGTTTTTATAGTAAGCGTTAAATCGATTGCAAATTAGGTACACTAAAGAAAAAGGGTGAATGAATAGTCCTAGTTTGCTTTCGCATTCCTTCCATTAGAAAGGCGCTGCTAGGAACAACGGACCTCTGATTGCAGTCCACCCTAGAATACAGTGACCTTGATAAAAATTGAGTGGTCGTTTGCATGCTTGAGGCCCAATTAGAGGCCATGTCATCGTAATCACATTGTCATAACATCATGTAGGACATAGCATGCATACCTTTCTGAATTTGAAATGTTCCTTTTCTTTTTATGCATATCATGTAGGAATGATCATATGAATGCTCTTTTATGCATTTGTCTTTATGCAAAGTAAAAGGAACCACACACACCACATGCAACTAAACGCTAGTGAGTTGGGCCTCATATCCAACCACTAGTAGGGTTCAACGATGGTGGGCATCATTTCCATCCGTTGGCCCAAATCCTACGTACCCTTTGTTACTAGACCATACCGGATCCGAGAACCTTTCGTACCCTAGAAAATTTGCATGTACTTTCTTTGAAAGGTATAACGCTGACTAGGGGAAAATGGGTGAGGATCTGGGAGGACCTATGCTCCCTGACCATGTGTGGGCTTCATTACCACACATTATAGGTTGGATTACGTGACTTGGAGTTCATCGCCAAGTTATCGAGCTACGAGTGTATAGGTGAAAGCCAATTAAACTGAGAATAAAATCCAACAATTTTGCAAAACATGCGAGAGTTTCTCATACTGATACAACACATTTTGAAACAACATCAAACAGTTTAGGGCTCATTTTAAAATTTAAAAATAAGATAAGCATCATTGTATACCTTGTTTGATAATAAAAGATACATCTAGACGTTAGGTACACTATGGTGGATACACGGGGTGGTCGACAAAGGCGCAAGCCTGAAGCCAATGACCAAGCCCCAACCGATTCACAAATACACGTGTCTAGTCCTCAACCACATGAGCAAACCGAACATCATTCGATGAGCATTAGAGGAGACAACTCGACATGAGGGGATCCCATTGAGCGTACCCCTGATAGACTAGCATCAGTGCATTCTGCTAGACGTAGATTAGAGCATGGAGCTTCTCAGCTTGAGGGTGCTCCACTCGAAAGCCATTATCGAGACCGCATTGCATGCGCATCCATGGGATCGATCGAAGAGTATGTCATGCAGGGGACCAGATTGGTACCCATTCACACTAAGTCTATAGGGTGTACTATACCCCCACCTTCTGAGTATAGAAGGAATAGAGATCCGCCCATTCAGGGGCAAGTAGATGGGCTCCCTACTGAGCGCAAGTCTACCCATACTCCCATGCGTACTATAGCATGCAAGATCACCATCGATATATCGAAGGTGGGAGCTAATGGAACACCACCCCATGAGAGGTGGAGGTCTAGACAGCTAGATGGTCTAGGTAGTGTGTTAGAGCAGCTAGGCTGCAAGCCTTCGGCTCCGCCCACTCGTGCTCCAAGTGAGCATAGCGGGAGCACCATTAGAACTACTAGAGAGCATGGAGAGGCTTCTAAGCACCCTCATGTCTCACGTCCACCATCCATGCATGGTGGCACGCAGCACAGGACACAACATGATGTCGATGCCATCTTCATAGATAGAGGCAAAGGCACAACACATCAGTTCGATGGGTACAGAACCCACAAGGTCGCTCGTACAGAGCAAGCATACCAAAGGCCTCCTACGGCTGACCAGGTCGAAAGATCATATCGACTGGCCTCTGAACAGAAATGCCAACTCCTCCAAGATCAATTGGAGGATGCTCACCTAGAGAGGCAGCGCATTGAAGATGAAGATCTTCAGGCACAGAGGCTTACTAGACAGAGGTTGTATGAGCAGCGCTTGCACGAGGAGCGCATCCTCGTCTAGAAGGAGCATGTAGAGTAGGAAGATAGGTTGGCTAGGGCCGACCTATATTCTTAGGATGAGCATAGAGAGCAGGTGCACAGGAAGGCTCTTTCGCAAGCCGACATGCACCATGAGCGCGTAAGCGTTCACACTCATATCACTACCCATCAGAGAGAGCGACCACCTTCGATCGACAATCAGAGGCAACAACATTATGAGGAACAAGAGGGGAACAGATACAACCAAGAATATCCTGAGAGTTCTCGAGCTGAGGAGGAGGAAGAGCAATGCCCTCCACCTCGATAGAAGAAGATTGTACCTCCCAGACCACCTTCATGCCGACTTAGGGAGGAGGACTTTCTCTCTTCTGAGGCTTACAAAGCTTTGGCCGAGAAGGTCAAAGCAATTGAGAAACAAGGCACGGTTGTCCAAAAGTTGACACTGAGGAAAATTCATAATGAACCTTTAGATCCCTCGGTGCCTACGCCCCCATACCCTGAGCATTTTGAGATGCCCAGGTTGGACAAATTCAAGGGTGATGAAGAGGCGCAAGAACATGTCATGAGCTTTCTGGATGCTTGCTTCCAGATAGAGAACAATGATGCACTATTATTGCGTACGTTTGTCATGACACTCTCTGGTCCAGCCCGAGAGTGGTTCAATCAGCTAAAGAAACATAGCATAACAAATTTTGAGCAATTAGCTGATGCCTTTCTTGAATGCTATTCCTTTGGCATCAAGAAATAGGCCAACCTTTCCGATTTGGCTGTGCTAGCTCAACGCGACGATGAGCCAATAGAACAGTATGGGAAGAGATGGAGGAGATTAATGGCAAAGTTGCCATTCTCGATTCCTACCATAGAATTAACCCGAATGTTTACAAAGAGTTGTGCCAAGCACATCTCGCTACTATTGCAGCTGCAGTAGTATGCTACATTCGAAGAAGCTTTGGTGCAAGCCAAGGTAATTGAGGACATCAAGGTGCAGGAAGGCAACTTGAAGCTCAAAACTAGGAAAGAGGGATATAAGAAGAGTACCTCAAAGCAACAGGGCAAGCAGGCCCATGTGAATCAGGTGGTACTAAATCTCCAAAATGAGGATAAGGGGCAAAAGAAATAGAATTATCAAGCCCATCCTCCTCCTGCGCAATACGACCAACGCAAGAATAACTACAAGGGCAAGAACAAAGAGCAACGCCCACCTCACATATTTACGCCATTGACGGAATCATTGACATCAATTTTTTGTCAGCTCTATGAGGCCAAGGCAATAAGATTACCCAAAGTCAATATGGTTGATCCTAATCAGCCCAAGCCCAAAGACTATCAGGAAGATCTATTTTGCATATTTCATAGAGCGAAAGGCCATGACATCGAGGTATGTTGGTATTTCAAACATATTATGCAAAATATGATAGAAAAGGGAGAGCTTGTGGTACCAGGAAATCCCTAGGTACCGAACAACCAAAACATGGGGATTTTTAAAAATCCGTTACCAAACCATGAGGCGCCCCGTAACCACACTGGCCACGTCAATCAAGTGCGAGTCGAACCACCTACCCAGGGGTTCATCGGCATGGTCAATGTCATTACCAGACATGGGAAGTATGAACAACCGAATCAACCTCGTGCCCCCATTCAAATATAGGCCATGCCCTAGTAGTGGTAGGCACAAAATATTCCAGGCCCACCAACGAGACCGATGGTGACCATTAGGAGCAGGCTGGTTCAAAACCTGCAGATGACTCCTATGAAGTTGTCGATATATGAGCTTATACAGTAGTCCCCTAGGCACAGGGAGACTCTTATGGACATTCTGAGGTCCATTGAGGTACAGTCCTAGGATGCACAGGCATTCATGAACTTCGTGGGGCACGTACAATAGTGCCAGGAACCAATGATCCAATTCTATGATCATGAAGTGAAAATGGTTTCTGCAAGCATGGCTGACCCACCACTACATATCATTGCATGTGTTAACCATGTGCCATTCAAAAGGGTCTTGATTGACACTGGTTCGTCGATCAATATAATCATGACTAAGGCACTGTACCATTTGAAATTGCCTAAATCACTCATCGTACCAACCACCTTTACATTGAGAGCATTTAATGATGCACTATGCTCTACGGTTGGCATGATTGTCCTACCTATTCAGGTGGGACTGAAGACCATTCTCGTAATGTGTCACGTGATAGAGGGCGCTTTGTAGTATAACATCCTACTAGGGAGGCCTTGGATTCATGAAATGCATTGTGTTCCCTCGATATTGCATCAGTGTGTCAAGTATATACATGAGGGACAAGTTCACATGGTTTCATCAGATGAAGAACCATTCAAGTTCATGAACTTAGCAGATTTTCTAGGGGGCTTCGTACTCCCATCAATGCACTTGGACATACGACCCACATCATCGATAAGGGTTCCAAGAGGTAAACAGGTGGTGCATGTTCAACCATCGATATCTATATCAAATAGATCTGAACATACCACTACAACTTCTCTGAGATCGAGTGCATCAGCAATGCATCGGGATGATGAGAAATTAAAGGTAAAATTGGGTAGGAAAGAAGCAAAGAATATGCCCGAACTAGTCATCATTGAGGCTGCCACTCCCATGGAGGTGGAGGAAGCCTAGGATCAAGTCGAGGAGGCACCTCAGCCTACTTCTCCTGCATCATCAGTAGGGTCATCCGCACCATGGGTGACTGTTCACCTAGCCAGTATAGGTCTGGGTGAGTATCTTGTGCAAAATGTGACCTTTGGTCCTATTTTAGAGACTACACGAGACATGGGCTGATCGATAGCCCATCGATATCTAGTTGGATCCATAGTACCATTGGGTGAGCCACCCAACCAAACAAACTTCATCTATGTTGGGTTGGATCAAGTTCCAACATGAGCACCCATGGAGGTGGATGATGACGAACAGTTCACGGTGAACGTTCGGTACTTGTCCAACCCAAAGTATGCCATGCACATTTTTGAGCTCTATCATTGGCATGGATACGACCTTGGTATTTTTGAACAAGGATGAAGAACCCCTCTTGAACTACGTTATCAGTTGGCAACTGATAGGTTCGGATTGGGATTGCAGATTTAGGGACATGATGATTTACTCGTTGCATCATTGGATCATTTATACCTGAGTCTAGGGGATGACATGGATTTTAATCCATATCATCCTAACATGTCTAGTCTTTGAGGCAACAACCCAATGGTGTCAGTCATCACCATTGAGAGACCGGAGCTTGAACATGAAGAGTTCTCGAAGTAGAACCCTAGAGGCAACCTGGGTCATCAAAACCATACCACAATCGATGATACTGGTATGCAGGGGCACAACCCCACCATTCTAGGTGATCTCAATTTAGGAGATATTTGTAGTGAATATGGAGAGGAGTCCACCTCCAAAATAAGTGGACCGAGTTATGATGCAGATGGTGAGTCCTCAAATGATGATCAATCTGAGGAGGAAATTGATCGAGCCTTCGTGGTTTCGATATTTCTATGCCATTTACTACCTAGAGAGCAATTAGATGAGATACAAGAGCATTTCATAGTCGATAGTGATTATGAAGATGAGATAGAGTAGGCCTACTTAAGGCCTCATCCAGCTAATCTCCCAATATTTGTGGACATGATAGAGTGGTCTACTCATAATAGCAATCATAGCGATGAAGATGAGATGACCGATCCGAGGCTTGTATATCCACTACATCTATTGTCTACGGAGTCAAAGTATGTTATAGAAGAAGTGCCTCTTAACACTGATCACTCTGAAGAGGAAGCAGAGCTAATTTTTGCATCGGTGTCATATATACGATCATTCTATCCGATTTATCTGGATAGTGATGATAGTGACCGTAGAATCAGATACATGGGGCCACATCTGGCAGATCACCCCTTGCATATGGGGGGAAGTGAAGGATTATATTTGTACAGTGATGATGAGGATTCATTGGAGATGGCCTATTTGGGGCCTCATCACCTACGTAATCGGAATCCACCTCGGGGTCCACCACCTATCACAGCTGTAGGCTTGCATCGAGAGATTAATCTCCATCACCGCCTTAGGGAAAGAGTAAATCTGGAAGAGGAATATCAAAGGATCTTTCCCCATCCACCTACTTATGTTGAGCTACTTGAGCTGAGAGATCCCATTTTGTAGTTAGTGCATAGGGAGGATCCAGTTGTCCGGGCATCCCACAGGGAGGACCCATTCATCCCCGTACCATCTGAGCCAGATCTTGGGTACGAAAGCTACACAGATGATGTAGAGTTCAGTCCATGTGGTCCTGGAGATCAATTCCATTCCATCAACATGGTCTCCATTGATTTGACCATTCCACTCCATAATCCAGTAGATCCATCCAAACCATTGCATCTAAACATGGATGCTATTGATTGGGATCACGTTGATTCACCAGTAGAGCCTGAAGACTTCTTCTCGAATGAAGAAATGCTGCAACCATTTCATTTTGCACCAGGCTATGCTTATGATGTCTATAATGTTGAGGGTGCTTCCAATGAGGAACCCATAAACCCAGTCGATGACATCCATTTGATCCCTACGCCTCATCAGCTCGAGGAGGGGTCACATATGTCAGTAGAGGAAACCTTCGATGTGGATATTAGTAAAGATCCCACCAATCCAAGGAAGGTAAAATTTGGAGAGAGTCTCACTCCAGATGAGCGTGATAGCATCATCCCTCTACTGAAAGAGAGACCTAAACTTTTTGCTTGGACATACAAAGATATGCCAAGTCTAGACCTAAAATTGGTTACTCATAACCTTTCGCTAGATCTATCCAAGAAGCCTGTCAAGCAGAAGCTCAGAAATATGCATCCAACAGTAGCCTTAATGGTGAAAGATGAATTGCAAAAATTGTTGGATGTAGAATTTGTCATTTCCATCGACTATCCAGAATGGGTATCCAATATGGTGCCTGTAGGAAAACCAGATGGAAGGATCCATATTTGTATGGATTTTAGAGATCTCAACAAGGCAACACCCAAAGATTCATTTTCATTGCCCAATATCGATGCTCTAGTAGATGCTACTACAGGTCATGAAATGCTCTCCTTAATGGATGATTTTTTTGGTTACAATCAAATTCGGATTAAGCTCGAAGACCAGCACAAAACCATGTTTATAATGCCATGGGGAACATTTTGCTACAAAGTTATGCCATTTGGTCTTAAAAATGTTGGTGCCACATATCAGTGGGCTATGACATACATCTTTCATGACTATATGCATAAGATCTTAGAGGACTACATTGATGATTTGCTAGCCAAGTCATTACTACGTTCGAGCATGCGGAGGTCTTGAGGAAAGTTTTTGATCACCTTATCGAGCATAATGTAAGATTGAATCCTAAGAAGTGCGTATTTGGCGTAACTTCAGGAAAGCTTTTAGGATTCATTATTTCAAAGCAAGGCATCGAAGTCGACCCAATGAAGGTCAAGGCTATTTTAGAGATGCGTCCTCCCACAAATATTAAGGAACTAAGAAGCCTTCAGGGCAAAGTAGCATCCATAAAGTGATTTATCGCTCAACTATCAGATAAATGTCAACCCATGAATCGACTGCTACACAAGGGGGTCCCATTCAATTGGGATGAGGACTGCCAAGCAACTTTCATTGAGATTAAGCATTACCTGGCGATGCCACCAGTATTAGCTCCACCAAGGCCAGAAGAGCCTTTTCTGCTATATATATCGACAATAGACTTTGCGTTAGGGACCATGTTGGCCCAAAAGAATGTACAAGGCAAAGAGCAAGCCATATATTACATTAGCTGAACCTTGGTGAGTTACGAGCTAGGATATGCATATGTGGAAAAACTATGTTTAGCAGTAGTGTTCACTACCAAGAAATTATGGCACTACATGTTGAGTCATACGACATATGTGATATCAAAACAAAATCCTTTGCAGTATATGATGAGCAAGACATATCATAATACACGTACTGCAAAGTGGATCATGCTATTGATAGAATTCGATCTAGAATTCATAAGCTAGAAGTCCATTAAGGGATAGGTCATAGTAGATCAGTTAGCTGAGGTGCCACTATCCAATAGTAGGCCTCTAACAATCGAGCTTTTGGATGATGCAGTGTTTGTAGTATCCGAAGCTCCCGAACCTAAAGAACTAGAGAACAATGCTGATATGACTCTGTTCTTTGATGGTTCAAAATGTGAGCAAGGAGCTGGTATAGGGATAGTGTTTTTCATATTGTAAGGAGCTCCAATGCCATTGTCATTCAAACTAGACTTCCCATGCACCAACAATAATGTTGAATATGAAGCCCTACTTTTGGGCCTCCATACAACCGTCACCATGAATATCAAGAGACTAAACATCTTTGGTGATTCCCTGCTCATAATTAACCAAGTGAAGGGACTATTTTAGTGTTGATGTCTAGTACTAAAAGCCTACAAAGATCTTGTTGCCACATATCTGGCTAAACTAGAATGGTACGACATCGAGGCAATCCCTCATTCATCAAATAGGTTCGTAGACACCATGGCATCTTTGGGATCCTTAATCCCTCAGAATCCATCTTCCGACTTCACTACCATCCATGTCAAGATGCTCTCGCATCCTACAGTAGAGCGTGCAGCCTTTGATAACAAAGAATCAGTCAACATGATTAGTGTGGAGCCAAAAGTTGATTGGTTCTGCAAAGCTGAAGACTTTCTCAAGAAGGCACCCTGGGGGTCTTTAACCTCCCAGAGTCCTACGGGGAGTGGCACCACCATTCACCACAAGGTTGTTTCCTAGTCTGCATTTACAAAGATAAATACGTAGGGGTACAAGTCGTCTTAGCAGTCGAAGCTGAGGCTTATCAGAATTGGATGTCACAAATCCAAGACTTCCTAAGACTTGGTTTGATCCTCGAGGGACTCAGGTGCCCATTCAAATAAAAAGTGACTAAATAATGTCTTGATAGGAGACATATTTGTGACCACCAAAGTTATGATGGAGTTCTCCTTCATTGTCTTGAGCCCCAAGAGTCATCTTGGGCAATTTTAGAGGCTCATGATGGTACGTGCGGTGGCCATTTCAGCGGCATGGCCATCATCAAGCGCATCCTTCGAATGGGTTATTATTGGCCCACTATGGAGAAGGATTACAATGTGTATGTCAAGAAATGCATCAAATGTCAACATCATGCTAATCTTACGCACTTGCCATCATAGGCCCTACAACCCATCCAAGCGGCTTGGCCATTTGCTCAGTGGGGGTTTGATCTAATTGGCAAGATCTCTCCTCCATCATCAGGCCGACATACATTCATTATTATGGCTACTAAGTATTTTACAAAGTGGGTGGAAGCCATTCCCTTAACAATGACCACTGGAGCTCGCATAGCAGAGTTCATAATGGAGCATATCATAAGTCATTTCGGGATACCATCCAAAATAGTTTCGGATAATGGAACTTCTTTTAAGAACAAAATTGTGTGAGCTTTAACATCTAAGTACCACATCAAACATAGTTTTGCAACTCCATATTATCCATAGGCAAATGGGCAAGCTGAGGCCTCAAACAAGACTATGGTAGCCATCTTGAAAAATATAGTGCAAGAACACCACAAGGATTGGCATATACAACTGCCCCTTGCATTATGGGCTTATAGGACTAGCATTCGGACTCCCACTAGGGCAACTCCATTTTCACTAGTATATGGCATTGAGGCCATTATGCCCTTAGAGTTGGAAATTCCAATGTTGCATGTCGCATTGAAAGAGTTCATCGATGATGACACGACAAGCTCGACTAGATCAATTGATGCTACTGGATGAACATCGTGTGAATGCCTTGGAGCATCTTCACGTCTATCAAGAGTGATTAAAATGAGCTTACAATATCAAAGTCCACTAGAGAGACTTTGAATTTGGGGATCTTGTGCTGAAAGAAAACCAACAGAACTCGAATTTGTTACTCGATATGCGAGACAAATTTATGGCTAATTGGCTAGGACCCTATATCATATCTAAAAATATTGGTCTGGGTACCTATCACTTGACGTCGCTAGGGGGTGTTGAAGAGCCTGAACCTCTCAACATCATCCATATTAAGGTGTTCTATGCTTAGAGAGTGTAGCAGAAAAGGCTCCAAAGGCATCTGTAAGCCCTTTGGTCAGTCAAAAAGGCACCAAGGATTTCTAAAAATTGCTAAAATGAGAGTTTTTTCCAAACTACTCGATCATCCCAAAAGGCTCCAAGCTCTCATTCGAGTGATTTGGTCATGTCAAAAAAAGCTCCAAAGGCATCTGTAAGCCCTTTGGTCAGTCAAAAAGGCACCAAGGATTTCTAAAAATTGCTTGGTCAACCCAAAGGCTCTGAGGGTTACTTAAAGCCACTCGGTCATCCCAAAAAGGCACCAAGGATTTCTAAAAATTGCTTGGTCAACCCAAAGGCTTCGAGAGTTCCTATAGCTTCTCGGTCATCCTAAAAGGACTCCAAGCTCTCTTGTTGAGAGTTTGGTCAACTAAAAGGTTCCAAAGGCGTCTGTAAGCCCTTTGGTCAATCCAAAAAGCTCCAAGGATTTCTAAAAATCACTTGGTCAACCCTAAAAATCTCCAAAGGCATATATACTCATCGTTTGGTCAAATATGAAAGCTCAAAAATTCATAAAAATTTGAAAATATATAAAATTCCAAAAAAATTGGTAAAGCATAAAATCCAAAAACATTTGCTTTTGCAGTTTGCATTTTCATACATGCATTCACCTCATCATATTGCATTTAGGCATTTGTCATCCGTTGCATTCCATAGTAGAGTGTAATGTGTCTATCAAAATCTTACAAATGGTCGCACGTTTGTGTTTCAATCATGCACCCTTGCATTTATCATAATTCATTGCATTCATACACGATACCTATTGTGGAGAAATATGTATGTATATTAAGTTTTCTAGTCACTCAAACATACCTAGTGGGTTCTTCAGATATTGTAGAAAGCTTGCTTTGCTTTTATAGATGAGGTCATTAGTTGGGATAGTGCTTCAACATATCAGGATCCCGTCACTAAGCAAAATAATATAAAATCTTGCTAAGACAAGAGATGATGAAAGCTGCGAAAGTGGTCTTAGGTATCTAGAGAGATGGGTTTCATGACCTGCTTATCTTGCAAATAGTTCGGTCTAGAGTGGTGAACCTTGGCAAAAGGACAAGAATTTCCCCTAGTACATCCCATAGATACAAAGTTAAATTTCAAGTTCAAAAGTGGACAAATTTCAAAGGTCAAAGTTCAAATTTTACAAGTCAAAGTTCAAAATCCCAAGTAATATAGTGAATCAAAAGCACTATAAAAATCCCTTGCTCAAAGTAAAGCGTAAATGAAACAAAAAAATAGTGACAAGAATCACTACATATGAGCAAGTATAAAAAAAAATGGGGTGAGAACTTGAATCCCTGGATTGTTCACCATCTCGAAAACCATAGAGTGAACCCCGATCGCAGCAATGGGTTGAAAGAGTCCCACCTACTTTCGGAGTAGTAGTTCTATTGGGTGATCCCTAATCACACCAATGGGTTGAAAGAGTCCCACGTGCTTTTAGAGGGGTAGCCCTGATCAATTTGCAAGATGAGCTAGCTCTAGGTGCCTAGGTTTGTCTAGTTGTATAAGTCTAATCAAAGCTGAAACAAGGATGGTACGATCGTATGAGGAACCCTATCTCACATATGGGTTGAAAGAGTCTCGACTGACATACGGGGTATGCTTATGGTCTATCTAAAAATACTCACATGCACACACAGGGATAATGAATAGTTGGGTCTATCATGACAAAAGCCTTGTACAGTTAGTATGTGATTTTTGGAGAAGTCTACTAGGGTGTTTGAGTCTCATGGAAAACCTCAAAAAGTTCTCTCATAGCAACAAAATATCAAATACCACTAGAAAAAAAGTGAAAATATCAAGAAAAATAAAATAAAAAGAGTCATCCATTTATCAGAATGCATTTTACAAAGCACAATCAAACATATAGGATAGATACCACATGAATATCAAAAATGATGTTTAGACGACCACTGACTATATAGTGCAACAAAGAAAAATATACAGAATGACATATTCATTCATTAGCATTATACCAATCCATTTTACTACATTTCATATATGGGTGATTAATTGATTAAGTTCTTGTAATGAGAATTATCAATTATTTTGCATGATTGTTATACATTCTATGGTGTCATATTTTAAAATTGATATACACAGTTTACATTCATTCCTTATGTTTTAAGTGATTAAAGCATACAAGTTCATTCCCATTAGATTACGATTATGTACATAATGCATTACCATACATTGCATAGCATACCATAACTTCATAAAAATAAATGCATGCCCACAAAGCAAAAACAAATATGCGTTAAAAATAAATAGTGCATCCATATGCATACATCATATATGGCACATCTAATCATCTAGATCACTGCATCTCATCAACATCATCATAAATAAGATAGCTATCTAGTGCATGTCATCCATACATCACATCATATAAACATAGCATCAACATAAGCATTGCATCCATGTGCATCAAATAAACATAAAATCAAAAATAAATATCGGTACACATAATGAGCCATAAATGATCAAGTCATATATATGTGTCCAAAAGAGTACATAGGGAGTGTATCAAAATGCTCATAGGCTACAAAGTGTGTAGGTCCTCGACCTTACACCCAAAATAAATATGGCATATCAAAAATGTAGTCTACATCTAGCAGAGCCTAGATCTAGTCTGCTCCCCCTATAGAGCTCTCGTCGCCTCCCTCAACACTGTGCTCTAGAGCCTGCTCTCCTGTCTACTCTGGCACCCATGGTGGGTCCTACTATGGATCCTGCCTACCTCCAAATCCTAAGGCACCCAACACATGAGAAACTGGTAACTAAAGTAGGCTAGTCCTCTGATCGGTGGCCCCTAAAGTCTGCCCTACATCTCTAGTCTTGGCACGTGATGTCACACCATGTGTGCTAGAGGACATGTGCATCCTCTCAGTCCTATGAGTCCTATGACTCGAGCTCACCATAGACTATCCAGAGGTCCTAGACCTGGTCCATTGAGACTCTAAAGTGAAAGGATCCTCAAGAACCTGTAGCCCATGCATCTCAATGTAGCCGACTAGCTGATCAATGCGAGCAAGTCGGCTGCATGCATCTCATTGGTCCTCATGACCATGCTATGCAGTCACTCTACCTCGACCATCAGATCTTGACCACCTATTAAAGCTACCATTGGTGCTATCGGAGGCCCCATAGTAACTTGAGGAGGTGACATAGCCCCCCTCGATGCTCGAGAGGAGATCCCTCTCTACCTCTACTGTAGTTCATTGTGCTTGTGCTAACTCTAGTGTAGTCTGTAGTCTCTAAACCTGGGTCTCTACATCTATGGCCCATGTAGTGAGATCTTGTATCTGATCTTACACCTCAGTCAGGTGCCTATCCCTATCAGCTACCTTCACCTCTAGAGTGGTGATAGTAGTATCTCGCTCTAGTTACTGTGTATGGAATCATCCAAGCTGACTCTATAAGTCAGCCACCTAAGCTAAGAGCAGCCCCTCTATGCTATCGAGAGGGACCTCACCCTCCTCTGGAGCCTCCTCATCTGGGTCAATCTTGGGAGTCTCCTCGATGGTGGCCTCTATGCCCCAATCACCCTCTATTCACTGGTGCACCCTACGCCCATCGGGATCCACCTCTACCTCTACCTGATCTGGCTCTCGACCTAGAGGCCCTCACCCATACCATCTAAACATGGACCACCACCCATCATACTCTGGAGTGGTCCTAGTAGTCTCAACTCTAGTCTCCTGGTAGTCATCAGGAGCATCTCCTAGAGGCTCAAGAATGATCCACTGTAGATCAGTCTTCATGACCAAGCATCGGTATCTAAAAGGGATCTCTGGAATGTCCTACACCATGCCAAACTATCATAGGACATGAGAGTAGAACTGATACTCTCTAATCTCGGCCTTTCAGTCGATAAGCCACCTATCTCGATGAGCCCATCGAAGCCACTCGTCCACCTCAGGCCATGCGGGGCAATCCATGTAGGGGTGCCAAACAATGTTCCTCGACTCGAGTGATGCAAATCGAGTAATGTAATGCTCGATATCACCAACATGGATCCTACTATGGGTACCCTCCCCCTCATGAGGCTAGCATGTGGCGTAGCACTGATGATCGATGTCTATCTCAGCAATGCATAGTGGAAGATCTATAGGATGCTCGATCCGGATGTGCTGCCACCCCCAGATCTACAATAGAAGACTACAGCTGATGCCCTTATGGCTACGCTCAGTAATCTGATATAGCTCCCTATAGAGCTGACATAGTAGGGTGCTCCCCCATGATAAAAGTAATGGCTCCTCTATAGAACTCTGAAGAACCCTCTAGGCAGTGGATAAGAGGTTCTAGGGAATCCTCATGCTCGAAGAGTCTGGAAGGACAATCTATACTATCAGGTGCATGAAGAGGGCTTCCCATGTAGAGAAGACATCCTCATGATACCAGTCATCGATGTGCACCCCTCCATGGTCAATCACCTCCTGAGCATCCTCACTCCGGTCATCGAAGATAGCATCAAAAATAGCCTCCTTTACCCCGGAGGTAGAGGAGACGATGGCCTCACCATCGATGGGGATCTTGAAGATCCTGTAGACGTCCTCTAGGGTAATAGTCATTTCACCTATAGGTAGGTGAAATGTGTTGGTCCATGCATTCTAGCATCGGGCCAACGTAGTTAGGTAGGCTTGATCTACCCTAATAGTGGGTAGATCCATGACATAGCCAAACTCGATAGCTCGAAACCAATCTCGGTCATCATCAGAAAGAGCCTCATGGAGAGTCTTCAGAATGTCAGGCTCCCGGGCTCTAGAAGTCAATTTCTAAAATAAAAAGCATAATGTAAGACAAAATCTAGCTAAACAGAGCTAAAAACAATGCTAAAAATGACAAAAACATCTAAAAAAATTAGCAAAATTAGTCAAAATTTTCTAAAGTTGTCGAACCGCGGGTCAACCCTACGGTTCGCATGCGGTCAATTTTGACCATTGGGATTTTTGAATCCTAACCATAGTTGAAACCTGCGGTCCCCAATTTGCCAATTGGGAACCATAGCTACCAACTACGGTTTAGGAGAGGCACCCATTTTGGGTACCCTCCTAGTCCACTAAATCAAAAAATTAAAAACCTAAGCTAACCTAGACTAGTGGGGTTCATTACCAGTAGTTTAGTGAGGTTCATTATCCGCATTACTTAATGTGGTTCATTTTATTGGTATTGAGTGTGAGGTCTCGGTTTTGAGTTACCTTGCCCGCACCTCGGCCTCGGCTAGTAGATGGCTGATCAGGATCCACCATCGAGGTAGACGAGTGTAATTATGGTAGAGTGTGGTAGCATTTCGGATCAGGGAATGTTCTCTCACTCTCAGAGCTCTCAAGTTGCTAGTGCTTGCAAGAAAATAATGAAAAATTTCAAATGGGAATTCAATTTATAGGTTCTCCTAGTCTCGACGAACCGTAGCTGACACCTACGGTTCTGGAACTAGGGTTTTCCACCCGTAGGTATGACCCATGGTTCCCAAAATTTGAAAAATTAAATCGTAGACCGTACCCACGGTCCATAGCTAGCATTAAATGCACTCAAAACCCATCGTGGGAAGGTCTAAAAAAACAAATTAATGACTCCCATTAGATAAAAATTCAAAATCAATGATCAAAATTGCAAATTTGGTGATGTTAAAAGCACCAGGATCAATCAAATAAATGCAAAATTAAAACAAAAAAATCAAATAATTAAAAACCAAATGCGCCTCGTATTCAGTGATTTATCCTATACACTTGGCGGTTGCAGCGAGTTGCGATCCATGCAATCCGACAAGATGAGTAAATCACCATAAGGACATTTGGGGTAAAATTATCATTTCTTTTATGACATCTTTCAGCAAATCATCGACAAATATGATTCAACACAAGTCTAATTGCATTTGTATCATTTTGATTCCTTAAGATGACTATTGTAGCCTGACTGCTCCATGGGATAGAAATGTGCAAATACTACTAAGAGTTGCAATCATAAGCTGAACTAGGCCTAGCCAAGGCATTAAAAGGCTCGAATCTAAATTTGTTCAGGATCATTCATTATGGTCAAGCGATTTCATCGCTTCATACATTGTCATTACCCTCATCGACTCGTCGCTTGAGGGGGTAGTCATAATTTCATAATCATAATCAAAGTCAACAGAAGATCCCTGAGATCGTAGATCCCCTGATCTTGTCAAAATTGCATTCGTTCTTGCGAATCATTGTCAACAACTATCATAAGCTTCCCCCTTTGCTTGGGGTAAACAACAAATATGATAATTGGTTTGTAACTCTCATCCTTCGGATTTATGGGTCAGAAGATACCCATACTTGGCATTGATGCTATCCGAATGTCTGATGACGAGTGCAGACTTGTCAAAATGTAAGCCTTTCACGAGTTGGAAGCAATGATTCCAAGATGCGCGTCCTTTTGTTGGACCTAGGGCATCTAATGTTGATCCAACTAATGATCATCATAGAACCTTAGGCATCATTTTAGGATGTATATTTTTGCTCAGCGTTGTTCGATCTCACAACGCATCTCAAAAGGGGCATCTGTAGACACCTAAAATGCGTCATGTCGAGGGCGACTACTCATATGGACATGCTACAAGACCATATGGAGGATCTTGGATAGACTCCAAGATAGAGCAGTGGTTCTAACCACTCAATTTAGGCATTTTGGCCTAATCAGTCTGAACCACAGCCCAGACCTATGGTCTCCAGTCTAAACCATGGTTGACACCTACGGTCTGCAGTCTGGACCACAACTATGACCTACGGTCTTAACTAAAGTTCAGTTAGGCCTTCCATCCGAGCCAAATTGGTTGGAACGGCCAAAAGATCTAGAAGAAGGTAGTTGAAGGATGAAATATTCCAGAGGCTTCCATCCCAACTGTCCTAACCACCCTTCTTGGTCTTGGCTTCTCCATGAAGCCACCCCTAGCCCTAGGGGCATGCTATAAATACCCCCTCCAAATGGGGAGAATAAGAGAAGCAAGCATTGGATATTTGAGCAGCGAAGCCCTGGCGAATTGTACACTCAAACTGAGTATACTAAGAGATAGAGCTATTGCACTTAATCCCCGACCCTTTTGCCAACATTCATGATGAATTGCATTATGGATGCCCTAGGTGCTTAGGAGAGTCAAGAAGCACAAATTCGGGCAAACGAAGGCCCTTCACATCGAATTGACCACCAAATCAGTCTGAGGACAATGAAGGCGACCCTTGAACATCAATTTGGACAAGGAGATCAAACCCACTGCCCCTGATTTTGAGGGTAAATCTATCAGAGGTCAAACCATGGCTATCAGCCATGGTTCACAGTGCAGACCGCTCACCAGAGCTACGGTTTGCAATAGGTGACAGATCACCTTACTCTTTTCATTTTTGTCCGGTTAAATAGGTTAGATTAATCATTTCTTAGGTTTAATTGTAGTTTAGAAGAATTCTGACCGTGGGAATTAGCTTAGAATAGATAGTTTATGCTTTGCATTAATTAGGACATTTGTGGATCTTTTATGCACCTTTATGCTTCTATTTTGTTATCTGATCCATGCATTATTTGTCTAATGATCTCCTTTATGCTATATTACAAATCTTGATTCAATTAGCATAGTTTAAAGGTTTTTCTTTATGTTTTCTTGATCATTAGTTTAATGGCATTATCATGTATGTTTCCTTAAAGGGCCTCATCATGAGAGGCTATCTATATTTTTGATCGTGTGCTGTTGTTTCTTGATCGTAGGAAGACAGGTACAAGAGGAGTCTATATCATAATCCTTCCACATCGCGAAGAAGGGGGTCAACTCCACCCCAAGGCAGTTTGTGACTAGTCAAAGGGCAATATTAATGCGCCTACCCTATTGAGGGCATTGGCAATTGTATAGACTGTATCATCATTCAAGTGACCCTAAGAGGGGCATATTTGTAATAGAGATTCATTCATAATCAATACAAGAAATATCATTTTGTTGAATTTATGCAATGTGTCAAGCTTTTACGCTTTTATGATGACTATAGACTAATACAGTAGATAGGTGCATGCTTTTTGGTTATGTCACCAAAATATTGTACAAAAGTTATTTAAGGGGGAATAGATATTATCGAAAGCAATCCTTTATCACAGATCATGGCTCTAACTTGCAAATTTCCAATAGATTTTCTTTGTAATAAAATCGGTCTTGTGGTCATAATATTGTAATTTCTGATTCTATATTTCCATTTCATTGAAATAATATCAGATATTGCATTTATTTTAAATTTTGCTATGAGTTGAGGATTGTGCGAGTGTTGGGTGGACTAGAATTTCACCAAAAACTCATTAAAAATTTCCTTCCATAGGGTAGTTGCACAGTTGTTTGTAATCCAAGCATAGAATACTGAAGATCCTAAACAAGACAGTGACTTGAAAATACTTTTGACTAAACATGACTATCTTTTCAAAACCCAAGGGGATACCTCCATGGTGATCCCATGATCATGCAACACAACTTGTACTAGGGAGCTTTCCACCTAAAATTTGACCCTATAGATATGCATATGTGCAAAAATAAAGAATTGAGAAGTTAGTCTAGGAGTTACTAAAAAGAAGGGTAATTCGACCCAATGTTAGTCCCTAGTCTTCACCAATGTTATTAGTATGAAAAAAGGATGGGTCATAGTTGTTATATACAAACTTTCAAGAACTTAATGAAATCACGATCAAGGATAAATTTATTATTTAAATGATTGATGAGTTACATGGGACAACACGTTTCTCCAAGTTGGTTCTTTTCTTTGGATACCATTAGATACAACTTATAGAAGACATCCAAAAAATAACATTCAAGATATATGAAGGTTATCTTGAATTTATGGTCATTTATTTTGGCCTAACTAATGCTTCTTTGCATTTTCAAACTCTCATGAACAATATCTTCCACCCTTACTTATGCAAGTTCATTTTGGTCTTCTTTGATGATATTCTAGTTTATAGTTGCACTTGGGGAGAGCACTTGAATCATTTGGATTTGACTTTATAGCTCTTGAAGTAGCATCAATTGTTTTCTAAATGATCCAAATGTTCCTTTAGAATGCAAGAGATCAAATAATTAGGTAATATTATATCATAGGAGGAGGTTAAGGTTGATCAAAATAAAATTATGGCCATACAAAATTGGACTAAGCATCAAATTCTTAAGGTAATTTGAGGATTTATAGGTCTCACTAGCTACTATCGATGGTTTGTCCAAGCTTGTGGTAAAATAGCAACTCCACTAACTACCATGTTAAAGAATAATTCCTTCATATGAACACCACCAGCTAAAAATACCTTTTAGGATCTGAAGAAAGCCATGATTTCTACTCCAATATTAGCTACTCCTAATTTTTACAAACCATTCATAATTAAGAGCGATGCTTCAAGCATTGGCCTTGATACAATATTTTTGCAAGAAGAGTGACCCCTAGCTTTCACTAGTAAGACCTTGTCTAGGAAAAATATAGGGACTTCCACTTATAAAAAAGAAATGATGGTTATTCCCTATGTTGTTAATCACTGATAACCTTACCTCATTAGGCAAATTTTATCCATTAAAATGGATTAGCATAGTTTGATTTTTTTTTTAAAACAAAAGGTATTGACTCCAACACAACAAAAATGGGTTCAAAATTTTTGGAGTGTGATTATGAAGTAGTGTACAAAAAGGAAAAGGAAAATATTGTAGTTGATGCCCTTTCTCGTTAATTTTAGAATCAAGGCATGTTGTGTGCCATATCTTCCCCACTTCCTTAGTGGGTCACCCAAATTAGAGAAGAGGTAGCCAAAGAATCTACCTTATAAAATTTGAGGGAAGAAATTCAAAGGAATACCAATAAAAACATTGGATACTCATGGGATGAACAACTATTGAGATATCAAGCTCGCATTGTGGTTCCTAGAAATTTATCAATTTGTGAGAAAATAATGAAGGAGATGCATGTGTCCCCTATGATAGGTCATTTAGGTTTTTTAAAAACCTATGAATAGGCTAAATGCTCATACCATACCTAGATGAATGGGTAAATAAAAATTATCAATAAATGCTTGGAAACTTACCTCCTCTATTTCACTTTCGAGCATCCAATCCAATGGGAAAAGTGGCTTCCATTGGTAGAGTGGTGGTACAAAAATTTGTTTCTCAGCCACAATATTGACTTATTTTTAGGTAGTTTATGGGTACCCACCCCCATCACCTTCTTCATATATGAAGGTTTGGTCATCTTGGATCCTAATATGATTTTGGACTGAAGAACCTACACTCTCTACAATTACACCATCATTGAAGTCTTAGTCTAGTGGCAAGGCTTACAGCCATATGATGCCATATGTGAATCTCTTCCATAGCTCCAACACCAATTTCTACATCTCAAAATTTGAGGATAAAACTTTTTTTAAGGGGAATCTCATGATAGGACCCTATCCTAACATCATTAGTAATTGTATAGTCATGTGCTACATTGGGCACCTAGGATTATAGGCCCATATGATGTAACCATTATTTATTATAAATAGATGTTCTATAAATATGTAACAATTGTTATTTTGGAGTTACTATCTTGAGTCCCCACTTGTACATGAATGGGGACCCTTGAGCATTAGGGTTAGGGTTAGCTAGAGTTTCTAAAAGAAAAAGGGGACAAGAGGATGGACCATATCATATTTTTATATTGTAATGAAGATTTTATTTCAAGGAGGTTACCCCCTCAAAGGCTTGTGATTTTGTTTTATCCTTTTGTTTCTGTAATATAATTTTTTGAGTTTTTGTTTCATGTTGCAATACTATTAATTATTTGTATTAATTTATGTTTATTATTAAAATATTGTGTGGATGTGCCTTTATTTTACTGCAAGGTTCCTAACATGATTACCACTTGGGGTATTGACCCTATAGGACCTATCTCTCTCATGTCATCTATTGACCATAAATTCATAAACATAGTCACAACATATTTTACAAAGTGGGTGGAAGTTATATTGCTTACTAATTAGACAACCCTCATTGTATCCAAATTTATTTTCAATCAGATTGTGTTGTTTTAGTGTCCCATCTATAAAAATTTCATAAAATGGTACTCCTTTTAAGAATAAAGAGATATAGGAATTGACTTCACAATTAATATTCAACACTATTTTTCCATGCATTATTATCTGTAAGGGAATGGTCAAGCTAATTCTACCAATAAAAGTTTGGTTAACATTTGAAAAACTGGTTAGAGAATCAAATAAATATTAGGACTAAAAGTGATATCATGCATTATGATCATACCACACTAGGATTCAAATGCCTATATGGGGCAACCCATTTTTCTTTGGTTTATGGTACTAAAATTATTTTGTTGCTTAAAATTGAATTAATTTCCTTACGCATTTATTTAAAGGATTTGTTGCATCTTGATGAATACCATTGAGAGTATCGGGAAGTCCATATTTTTGAACTTAGTACTCTTGATGAGAAGCACCTTCATACTCTTGAGCACAATAGATCCTATAAGAGTTATTTTACCAAATAGTAAAATAATAAAGTTTATAATTATTGATTTCAATGTTAGGGACCATGTCCTCAAGCTTTATAATGTGCATAAAAGGTGCAATGGAAAGTTTATACAAGAATGTAGTGGTCCATATATTGTTAATGAGTTGTGTGGTTCCAGGGCAATAAAATAATAAACAATGGTTGCATTTGAGTTGGAGGAAAACAACATTGTTAAGCATATCAAATAATTTTACATATAGCCTCTATTGTCTTTCTTGTACAATATTTATATTTTATTGGATTGGTTGTTGAATTTGTTTCCATGTTTTAGTCTTTGATTATTTTGATTGTTTGATTTGTGATTTCATGTCTACACCAATCCTATATATTCTTGAATTTTGGTACATCTTGTGTCATTTTGTGATGTTTTATTGTTGTTGACCATGATTGCCACTTTAAGAGGTAATCTTGGTCATTGAAAATTTTGATCTAAAATTTGATAATTTTGTCATTCTTCATTCTTTCTTTCTTTCATTTACATAATTTATGTTGCACTTTTCTAGTTTCTTGGTGTTTGTCATACTTTTTTACTGGCATTTATTTTTTCTATCTTTGTTCCCATTTCTCCATTATGGTGTTACTATTGCTAGTAAAGGGGCATAAAGAAACTTTATTAATTTAACCCATGCTATCTTTCATATGATATTTAATCATAACACCAAGGAAACATTTTTATTTTTTATGTACTAAAAACATTAACAATGTTAAAAACCAATACAATCCATTCATCCTAGTTGTCTTCCACTATAGTGGTGATTGTACTTGTTGATACATTACACTTTATTGGATGCTAAAATGTGTGAGCTTAGATCATAACAATAGGTTCATATGGGTTCTTTTAAAATGTCACCTTACTTTAGGTACATTAAAATGCACATTTTGTCTATCTATTTGCTTATGTTTTTGTCTCCCTCGTAGCACCCTAAAATTGGCACAGTGAAATTGTAATAATTACATTCATCCTAGTAAATAATTTAAATTCAAATTTTAACCTCCCAAACCGCCCGTTAACCGTCGGGTAATCCGTTTCCCCCTTTTTCGTGCCATTTTTAGAGGTTGTTTTGACCGTTTGACGATATCGTCGCCGATCAGACGATATCGCCCCAGATCTGACGATTTCGTCTCGGGCTAGGACGTCCAGACGATCTTGTCTCAAAACTAATTTTGCACAATTAGCTTCTGTTCCAACGGGTCTCTAATCCGGGTAGAAGCATGTCTGCATCGTTAGGGACCCTCCCCCATTGGAGATCTCCCAAATAGGGATGATCTCCAACCTCCTAACCTCCCTCCTAAGCCTATTTAATCCTAAGCCCTTCCCTTAGCACCCCCTGGCTGAAATTCCCTGTAACCCGACTGCATACATGTTAAAACATCCTAAGTTTCTATTTTGCATTAGTTCTATACAATTTTGTTGCAGGTACCATATTGTTTTTCAGCCGAAGCAAGCTTACATCGTCGTCGACGAACCTGTTCAGATCGGAGGCGATCCTGTCGAATCAGAGACGATTTCGTACCAATGCGAGACGATTTCGACTACAGTCAACATTGAGGCAATCAGTGCCTGAAGTTTGCATTTCTCCATCTTTTCTCTATTGTTTTATTCTGCAATTAGCTTAGTTTATTCAGTATTTTATACTATTCTGCATTTTGGAGTTCACCCATCTAGATTAAATGCATAATTAAGCCATAATTGTGATCAAATTAGCATAATTCATTCATGTTTCTATTTTCAAGTTTCAGTTTGATATTATTGCTATCATTTTACATTGTTTCCCTCTATTAGGACAGTTGCATTTTTTGTATTTTGCACCTATTTCTCTGTTTGTAGGTCTCTGACGAATTCGTCTGATGAATTCGTCAGATCTCAGACGATCTTGTCTGATCTCAGACGATCCTGTCAAATCAGAGGCGATCCTGACTGCTTCAAGAATCGAAATCATCATCAGACATCCGGATCAGGTATTTTCCTTTAATATTTCTCAACTCCTCTATTTTTTCTGTCATATTCTGCTTTTCTGTATTCATTTAATTTGCATCTGCATATAGAATAGCTTAGACGCATTTTGGCCAAACCTAGGATATGAATGCTTAAGGATAAAACGAACACATAAAACTCATTCCCAACCTAGGCGTGGAAACTGCCATTAAATGTTTCCTGGTGAACCCACCATCCATCGAAAAATCACCAATAATACACCTCCCTTGAGAGGCGGGACCTTCGCAAGTCCTCTCAGTCCGAGGTACCGCGACATCCTTTTCACATCCCCCTTCCGGGCACGGATCCTATAGCCTGAAGGTAAGGGTGTGAAAAATTTGGAGCGATACATTTTGGTGAACCCGACGTGAATGCATTGTAAACCTTTTGAAAACAAAAAACAAAAAAAATAGAACAACTAAGACATAGATACATTTTAGATCATTTAAGTTTAATATCATGTTTAGATGGTAGCTCCTAAGAAAATATTAGCAGTTACTATAAATGTAGAAAACCAATTGGCAGCCATAGAAGTCAATTCTGTACTTAGTGTGCCTAAAACAGATAGAAATCAACTCTTGTGGGACGAACTTGATAGAAGACTTAGTGTCATCTCATCTAGGTCAACACAACTTAAACAGATCAAGAGGCTTATCCTAGATAGAATCCTGGATCCTCATCAACTTGTCTTTTATCATGAACTTCAGAGAGCCCGCCATAGATGGTTAGCTTATAGGAGAGCTCTTGTATCTTCAGAATTGTTCACCTTCGAGGAATACCTCGAGAACGCAGCCATTGTACACCAGTTCCTAGGTTGTGTAGAAGACCAAGAGGTTGTTCTTAGAGATAGGGAAATATGGAATAGAGTTCCTCGAGTCGTGTTATATCGAGAGTATTGCCACGAGCTTTACTTCTATCAACCAAACATCTGAGACAGATAATATCACTATAGCTCTTTTCATTAAATTTTTAAAAGAAAACTTTCAATTTGAAGAAGAACACTTCATGACTCCTGAAGAATTAGAGCCCATTAATGATATTTATAAATTGTTTATAGAAAACTAGATCATTTACTTTCAGTCTTATTTCTTGCATTTATTGTATTGTTTGTCATTTTTACAATATTATTTCAAAAACCAAAAAAAAAAAAAACTAAAAAACATAGCAAAAACTTAAACATTTCATTTCAAATATTGTAGTAGGTATATAATTAATATATACCTCTTAAACTTGTTGCATATATATATATATATATATATATATATATATATATATATATATATATATATATATATATATTTGCTGAAATCTAAAATTAAAGCACCATGCCTAAACTTAGGAATGGTAAAGAAACTTTAGGAGAAGAAGAAGATTGGTTACAAGATACAACTAGAGACCCAAATGTCCTTCCTGAAGATCCAATTCCGGAAGGAAAAACTCTAGATCAACCAGAACATGACCTAGGTGAAGACAATGAACAAGAAGGAAGTGTTAAAGAGGATGGACCCTCATCCCCTAGAGTAGCTCCAGATGGAACTATTGCTTTTGACAACATAGATCATTTCAAGAAATTTCTCAATGATAACATTGACGCCCTTAATGTGGCAGTTCATATTGATAAAGGGCAAATTAGTGACACTCAGGCAGCCATGGAACATATGTATGATGTGCGCACTAATCCCTTGTCTTTCATTGATCAAGAAAGTGATAAGGCTGGGCCATCCAATACAGACATGGTCACTATGATGCAAAACATGTCAAAACAACAGGTTATCCAACCTCCTAAGGAACCTGTTATTCAACCTAAAATCATTCCCACACAAAAGAAAACTTCCTTCACTACTTTATTCCGCCAAACTATTGAGCAATATGCTTCAAGTAAACAAAAACCTAAAACGAAGCCAAACACCAATTTTCAACAATCTGGAATACATCATAATACAACTTCAAAGTTCCTTCATAACACTTTTCCTACCAACAATTTACACAATAGTAACATGGCATCTAATCTTCATGTCCCTCCATCATATGCCCATAAAACCCATGTCAATGCCCTACCAAACCAATATGGGGGGCAAACTAGTAATCTGGAAGCCATGGTGAAACAATTAGCTTCACGTATGGACCAGATAGATCCCTACCGTCCCTCGTACAATTATCGAGAGATCTGTAGTCAACCTTTGGATCCCATAGTTGTAGCTCAACCGTACCCTAAGCATTTTCCCATGCCCATCTTGCCTATATATAAAGGAACCGAAGATCCCATAGAGCATCTTCGCATGTTTAGGATAGCATGTCATGATATATCACATGATGACTTGCTATTACTAAAAATGTTCCCAAAAAGTTTAGGTGGAATGGCATTAGAGTGGTACTATCAATTGCCCACTCATTCTTTGAGAAACTTTGAAGAAACAACTGAATCATTTGTCCATCAATTTAGTGCCTACATCGAGAGGCATGTAACCATTAAAGATTTATACAACTTAAAACAAGACAAGGATGAATGTTTTGCCGATTTCTTAGCTAGATGGAGGCAATTGACAGGAAAACTGCACTTTGTGCTACCTTATAGGGAAATGTTGGACATTTTTATCAATAATTTACAAGAACAAATATCTTATGAGCTATCAACTGCTACTTTAACTACCTTCGACCAAGCTATAGATTTAGCTCGAAGAGTAGAAGATGCCCTCATTAGGAGAGGCCAACTTAGGAAGAAGGATGATGAGAAAACATCCAGAAATCAATATAAAAACAAACAAGTTGTCGGTGATGGAGTCACTGACAGCAAAAATGTTGCTAATGTCAATGCAACGAAGACAACAAAAAAATTTATATTGAAACCTCCTGATAAGCCTCCTCGAGAATTTACTAGATTAAATCAACCCTTATCAACTATTTTACCTCAATTACTCGAAAGAGGTTTGATCCAATTACCAGCTATCCGGGAACCTGATCCAACTATACCCGGATACAGAGCTGACTTACACTGTGATTTCCATAGAGGACCTGGACACTCTACCAACGCTTGTAAAAGGTTGAAACATAAAATACAGGATTTGATTGATAATAATGAAATGGAAGTGCAAGCCTTCCAACCTAAACAAAACCCTCCTAATAATACTCAAAAGACCGTTCCCCAAAATCAAAATCAAAATGCTAATCAAACATTAGACATATTTCAACACCCTTTACCAAGACATGGTAAAGAGGTAGCCAATCAAATCGAACATCATAATGTTCCCCCTCCTACCCGATATGTAGGAACCATTAGCGGACAATTACCTGTTCAGGATCCTCAAATATTTGACACAACCTTATCCCTGGTTACGACCAGGCCCTTACATAATTTTCAAACTTCTGATTCTAGTGATGTAGAATCAGATACTGAAAGTGAAGTAGACATTACTTCAAACCAATCGAATAGTTCTGAAAATGAATCAGATCCTATTCAACCCATCACAGATGCCATGGTTCCAGAAGAACCATTTCCTAGAAGAGTTACTACTCGACCTTCTTCTAATCAATTCCTCCCGAATGAACAAGCCATAAATGCTAGACCGAGACCAGTTCAACGTCCTCAATATAACATTGTAGGTACCATTGGAGTCGTTACCCGACAACAGGCTCAAAATTCTCAACAAGAATCAAATCAGAACGATGGATCGGCTCCATTCGTTTTGAAAAATCCCAATAAAGGGAATCATGCTCCTACTGTTCAACCTAAACCCCCTTACAATATTAATGAGCAATTGTCCAATACTACAGCCAGAATTTCCCTTTTGGATTTATTAAGATCCTCTCCCACCCATAGGGATGAGTTGATGCTTACATTGAGCCAAATGATGGTACCTCAAAACATCCAACCTGAAGCTATGGCCAATACTATCATCACTCGAGAGGTTGATTGTATTGACTTCCGGGATAAAGATATCCCACAACACAGTTTACATAAGGATAATCCCTTATACATTACTGCTCTAATTGGAGATGTAGCCGTCAAACGAGTCTTGATTGATAATGGCTCATCTCTAAACATTTGCACTTTTGACTTCTACCAAAGATTTGGCTTTAGAAGTGATGAAATGAAGAAAACTGATATGATTATCAAAGCTTTCAATGACGAAACACAAGAAACATGTGGAGTTATTACCATCCCCTTGCAAGTTGGTCCTAGAACCCTAGAAACAACCGTGTTTATTGTACATTGCCCAACATCGTACAATATACTCTTGGGTCGCCCTTGGATCAACGCAATGCGGGCTGTCCCATCAACTTTACACCAATGTGTTAAATTTGAATTTAAAAATCAGTTGGTCACTATCCATGGTGACCCTAGACCCTTTGATATGTGTGCTTTGGCAGAACCCGTTGGAGTGCAATTTTGCCCTGCTCCGTCATCCACACATCCTAGTTCTTATTTTTCATCTAAAACCAGTGAAACACACACCCATAACTTCACCTATTTCCCCTCCATTAATTTCATCCTCCTATATAGATCAACAATCTTCTAAACAAATCACTCTAGAACCTCAAAAAGATCTTAAATCTACAACCAATCCTTCAAGTTCTATCCCTATAATTTCGAAACCCACAGAAACAACTATCATACCTTCCACATCTCAAGATATAGGGAATAATCCTTCTACATCTTATGCCCTTTTCGATGAACTTTTACCAGATTTATCCACAACCTTAATATCAGAAAAGACAAATGCTTTCATGCGAGATTCAATTCTTTTAAATAACTTGCCGCCATCTCCTCGTACTTTGGGCCTCCCACAACCTATGGGAAGTACTTACCAAGTCGGGAGTTGTGCCTTCATTTATAAAGGATATGACTGGGGAAGAATCCCTCGGAATATCAAAACTCATCATGAGGGATACGCTCGGTGTTATTTTACCAATGAATATATTAAAGCTAAACCCATGATGCTTAAAATGGGATATAAAGGGAAAGGCTTGGGACCTTTCCAAAATGGCATGAAAGAACCTTTCGAGGTAGAACCGTGGCCTGCCCGCTGTGGTGTGGGCCTATTTCCTAGTAAGGGTCAACCCTTTCCTTTTGAAGATGATGATCATCTCATATGTTATCAAGATTATTTGGATAGGTGTGATGATTTGCCTCTTAAAAATCAGTCATTTTCATGTAACATGCTATCCATAGCTTACCCCGAAATGATTGTCGACCCCGATGAAGAGTTGGAAGGAGATATCTTCCATGATGTCTCTGTTGAAGAGATGTTACACAATGGATTTTATTTTGATGGTTCTATACCAACTATAGCCCAACTTGAGGCCACTAATCCTCAAGATGAATTATCTAAATTAACCTTACAAGAATTACAAGAATTGGGTGTTTCACCCGCCCCACCTAATTTTGAAAGAGATCTACACATGGAGGTAGAAAACGTCATTAAAATTAATATTGGAACGGAGGATAATCCTCACATAATCAATATTGGATCAGAATTAAGTCAAGAAAAACAAGAACAATATATCGCATTCCTTAAAGAGTATGAAGATGTCTTCGCTTGGACATACGAAGATATGCCAGGTCTAGACCCTTCCGTAGTCATGCATCATTTAGTGGTCCATCCGGATGCTAAACCTGTTAAACAAAAACTTAGAAAAATGCATCCCAAAGTGGCTCTGCTAGTCAAAGGGGAGTTAGAAAAACTCCTGAATGTTGTTTTTATACAAGCTATTGATTATGCTGAATGGATCTCAAATGTAGTTCCAGTCACCAAGAAAGAAGCTACCAAAGTTAGGGTTTGCACAGATTTTAGAGATATTAACGTCGCATGCCCTAAAGATGACTTTCCTCTTCCAAACATGGATCAAATCATTGACTTTACTGTCGGGAGTGGGATGATGTCCTTAATGGATGGATTCTCCGGTTATAATCAGATCAGGATAGCTCCTGAAGATCAGGCTAAAACAACCTTTATTACCCCCTGGGGTACCTTTTGTTGGAAAGTGATGCCATTTGGCTTAAAGAACGTAGGTGCAACCTATCAACGAGCTATGACCTATATTTTTCATGATATGATGCATGATATCCTACATGATTATGTAGATGATATTATAGCTCGCTCTATTATTGAAGATAATCATTTAGATGATTTGAGAAAAGTTTTTAATCGATTACGAGAATATCTCATTCGATTAAATCCAGCAAAATGCATATTCAAAGTTAAGTCCGACAAACTATTAGGGGTTTTAGTTTCTTTACGTGGTATTGAAATCGACCCTCTCAAGATTGCGGCCATCACTGATATGCCCGCACCTACTAATATATCTGAGTTACGAAGTTTACAAGGTAAACTTCAAGCTATCCGTCGCTTCATTGATAAGTCGGCGGACAAAACCGGTCCCTTTCTTAAACTCCTTAAGAAGGATGTCCCTTTTAATTGGGACACCGAATGTAGAGAAGCTTTTGAACTTCTCAAACAATACCTCCTTAATCCACCCGTGCTTTCACCGCCTAAACCTGATCGCCCATTTCTCCTATATATTTCAGCTTCAGATTCTCGCCTTAGGAGCTATGTTAGCTCACCTTGATGATGAAAAGAGAGAACGTGCTAATTATTATATTAGCCGAACCTTCATCAGTTATGAAACCCGCTATACAGCGTTAGAGAAACTATGTCTAGCAGTCGTGTTTGCTACGCAAAAATTATGACATTATATGCTTAGTCAAAAAACTTATGTCATTGCCAAATACGATCCCTTAAGGTATCTCATGAGTCGACCTTATTTATCGGGTCGCACAGCCAAGTGGGTTCTTGCTCTAAGCGAGTTTGATCTCACATTCATAGGACAAAAGTCTGTTAAGGGTCAAATCATAGCAGATCAATTAGCTGCTGCACCCTTAGAGTCTACCCATCCCCTCATCATCGAGTTTCCTGATGAATGCCTTCAATTAGAGGCAGACCATATTGAACAATGGTCCTTATACTTTGATGGAGCCCGATGCATGAGTGGGGCTGGTGCGGGTATTATTTTAATATCCCCGCAAAAACATCTTATTCCTTCGTCCTTCAAATTGACATTTGCTTGCACCAACAATATCTTCGAGTATGAAGCTCTAATCCTTGGATTACGAGCTGCCTTGGCGCTAAAAATTAAACACCTTTTAGTTTTTGGTGATTCTCAACTGGTTATAAACCAAATTAATGAAGTTTATCAGACCAGAGATGATAAACTGTGCCCATATAAGGCCTATGTTTTACAATTAATGTCCCTATTTGATCAAGTTACCTTGGAAGCTATTCCTCGAACTAGCAACCGTGCAGCTGATGCTATGGCCGCAGCTGCATCTCTCCTACCCTTGGAGTTAGATGACGAATATGCCACTATCATTATTCATCGACTCCAGGAACCCGCTTCAAATAAATCATGCTTAGAGCCTTTGGATGTGTTTCTAATCAATGAAACTACTCCCGAACCTTGGTATACGGACATATTTGATTTTCTCCAAAATGGGACTTTCCCCGCCAATTCTAATAGAAACCAAATGTCGGTTATTACGTAGACGAGCAAGTCGATTTGTAATAATTGGCAATACTTTATATAGGAGATCTTTTGAAGGTATCCTATTAAGATGTTTAAACTTAGAAGAGTCTAAATTAGCCTTGAGTGAAGCCCACGATGGATCTTGTGGAGGACACTTTAGTGGTAGCGTCATTGCTAAAAAGCTCCTTCGGATAGGATACTTTTGGCCTACCATGGAAACGGATGCACATGAGTATGTGCGCCATTGCGACAAGTGTCAAAAACATGCTGACCTTGTCCATGCGCCTGCACAAGAGCTGCAGGCTATTTCATCTCCTTGGCCCTTTTCTAAATGGGGCTTAGATATTATTGGCAAAATCAATCTTGTGTCATCTGATGGACACAAATTCATCATAACCGCCACTGAGTATTTCACGAAGTGGGTCGAAGCTATGCCTTTAGCTTCCCGCACTGGCACACAAGTCTCTAAATTTATTTTTAATCAAATCATTTGTAGGTTCGAAATTCTTGCAAATCTCATCTCCGACAATGGAACTTGTTTCAAAAATAAAGATGTTAAAAAATTATGCCAAAAATATAAGATTCAACATCGCTGGTCCACTCCCTATTATCCTCGGGGTAATGGTCAAGCGTAAGCATCTAACAAAACCTTAATCAAAATTCTCAAAATATTGGTCAATAAAACTGGCCGTGACTGGCACATTCAATTATATCCAGCCTTGTGGGCCTATCGAACTAGTGTTCGAACCCCCACGGGAACTTCACCATTTGTTTTGGTTTATGGTGCTGAAGCAGTTTTTCCCTTTGAATTAGAAGTTCCTTCTTTGGCTCTGCTACTTCAAGATACCGAAGTAGGAGATGAATATCGAGCTGGTAGACTCAGTCAGCTGGAACTCCTAGATGAAAAATGCATCAATGCTTTGGAGCATCTCCGTGCCTACCAAAACAAGCTTAAAAGATCATATGCTAAAAAAGTGCGTCATCGATCCTTTGAGATCGGCGACCTTGTTTTAAAAGAAAATCAAAAAAATACAAATGCCACTAAGGACCTTAAAGGCAAATTTGAGCCCAACTGGCTTGGACCATACATTATTACTGCTAAATTCGAATCAGGAGCATACAAATTGTCTACCTTAGATGGTAAAGAACTTAAAGAACCCATGAATATTTTGCATCTTAAACGTTACTATGTATAAATTTGGTCACTTCATCCATGTATATATTTGTTCAAAATCACTATCTTGTATTTCTTTCAAATTTATAAATTCAAAAACACCAAAAACATTCATAATCATCAAAATCTTCAAAACTATTTGTTGCATTTATTTATGGCACTTGTTAAATTTTTTGTTCAAAAACAAAAATAAAACCAAAAAACAAAATAATGATAAAAATATAAAAACAAGCAATATGCTTGACTCTTTCGAAACCAAAACAATATAAAGAAGAAAGAGAGAGTCAATATTCTCAAAACTTCTCAAAAAGTATTTATATATATTTTCTTACAAATGTTGCAGTTATATGTTTCAAATTATTTTTGATAAATTAGCATTTATTTGGAATCCCTCACTTGCACACTCACAAAAATAAATATCTTGATTTTATCTCGCATGATTACTAATCTCTCTTATATCAAAGTCCACAAAATTCAATTAAATAAAGTTTGAGCATAGAGAATTGATCTTGTTATTTACTTAAACCAAGCACATCTTTTCACAATAAAATGATTATATTTGTAATTTCCATGTTTTGCTACATAGTAGACGTGATTTCTTGAGCGAAAAGTTTCCCCTGCTATCCTATCATGCACATGGTCTAGAATCTTTGAGAATTGGCAAAAGGACAAGCTCACCCCTACCCGGAATAAAAATCCCTTGCTCTACAGCTAATCCGAGCAAGTATCCCTAGCAAAGAAAAAGAAAAGAAAAGTTCAAGAAAAAAAAGAAAAGAAAAATGTTATTTTATATCATTACAACAATATTTCAAGCACTATCTCAAAAATCAAGCAAAAAATACAAAAAGAAAAAGAAGCAAAGTTCAAAAGAAAAAAAGAAAAGAAAAAAGAAAGCAGAAAGCAAGAAAGCAATAAAATCCCTTTCCCTACCCTTTGAAAAGAAAAGAAGGGTTGATGAGCTTGAATCCCCGGAATTCTCAATTATTCGAAAATCGTGAGGTAAGCCCCATAACAGGTGGTTTGTGCCCAACCTCGCTTGGCCTTGGGTAACTCCTAGCGTGGTGATATGTCCGTCACATTAGCGACCTTCTTTTGTACAGACCTATGTCTGCTTATGGATTAGCTAGCTCTTGATAATCCGACCTACATAGTAGTCTAGTATGGTTATATGCATCTACATCATGGTTAATGAACACTTATTTGGTTTCTTCAAATCACTTGTATCATATTATCTTGCTCAAAACTGGTAAATGCACAAAGCAATTGCACACACATTTGTATTTGAGAGATTTTGTGTATCATTATGATAAATCAAGATCGGAAATGAATTCACATATGCACATGGGATTCCTTATAAATCTAACTTTTGTCTTCAAAATACTTTGAAATATTCTTTTTGCAACTTGTTTGGAATAATTCAAGTACAGTTGTTTAGCATAAAGACAACTATATAATAGAAAAATCAAAATTTTCTTTCAAAAATATACAATCAAAACATATATATCTGGTTGACTTTCGCGACGATGGTATAGTTCCAAAACCAAAATTGGAATTTTATGCCTAGCGCAAGTCCTCATCTTCATATTTTTTGTTTATTAAAAATCAACCATGCAATAAAACTATCTCTTTTTGATTTTCGCGATGATGGTATAAGTCTATACCTACATATTCTATGCCTAGCGCAAATCATTGTAACAATTTTTATTCCCCATTTATTTAAAAATCATGAAAACCATATGACTTAATTCATTATGTTACACAAATTATGCTTTTAAGCATGCACATTTTCATTATTTCATGTCATTATGTTAACCTTCAAATTTTGCAAAGATGGTATAATTCCTAAGGAATTATCCAAAAATTATCACACTTAGGAATTTATGCCTAGCAAAAAACATTATTTCATGCATACTATTTTTATGAAAATCTGAAAAACAAACCATCATCACCATCATTTTCACCATTGCACCAAAGTCTTAAGACAGTCTCTTAAGCACTCTTTTACTTTTAACAATATTTTTATACTGGGATTAGCTTGACGACCGAGTGAGCAACGACTCCATGAAATGGTCTATAATAGCGACAATGTCCTTTGAAATTATTGTTAGAAGTCTCTTTTTATTTTTTATCACATTACATCACAAACAATCAATTTGTTACATCAGATTATTTCATTTAAAATATTACAGCATGACATCAAAATTATAAATTTTCAACATGACATAATTTCATGAATCCTCAATCCAATCATCAAATTAATCAATCAAACATAAAAGCATCATCAACATACACATAACACAAGTCATATGATCAAAAACATATCATATATATATCAACAGTATATATACATCATCAAAACTGGATTGGTATGCCACAATCTGTACCTCGGCATACTCAATCCTCTATCAACAAAAAAATAATAATACATGCTCTATGTCTCAATCTGTACAAAGCCATGCAGTGCTCTAGCCTCGAGAACCCCTCGAGCTCTCAGCCTCATCTCCTCCCCCACCCTGAGGTGGACGAGGTGGCCCCATCGTAGTATGTGTAGTACTACGAGTCCTAGTCGTCGATCGGGACGAGGTCCTCGATGACCCGATCTTGATCGGATCTACGATGTTGGCTGGCAGGGGTAGTCTATCCTCCTCTGGCACCAGCTGATAGTACAAAGTCTGGTAGAAAGTAATTTGGGCAATAGCCCGTGTCAACTCCCCAGTGCTCGCCCCTCCACCCCGTGCCCTGAGGCATGCAATCTCGTCTCGAAGCTGTGTAACCTCAGCTCGATGTCGTGCAGCCTCCTCCTGTAGGGTCTGCACCTACGCCTGGAGATGGATCGTCTCCACTCGAAGAGTAGCTATCTCACTACTCTCCCCTGTGTCGACACCCTTGCCCTTATCGAGCGATGGTGGCCTCTCTCTCTATGGAGAAGGGGGTCTCGCCTCCCTCCTCTCCCTCTGCCATGGCCTCTCCTGTGCCTGTGGCCTCCTCGCCTCTCTCCCACCGTGACCCTGGGCCACCTCCATAGCCGCCTGGTGCCACCTCCCTATCCGACGCACAACTACATGTATCGGACCCTGAGCCCTCGTCATCCGAGGAGGGCGGATGCCTACGTACCAGGCATCGTAGCCATCTACAACCCTTGCATCGTCCCCATCCACTGGCTGAATGGGGGCATCGTCCGAGTCCTGACTCCAAAAATGCTGCATGTCTGGAGCCCCGCTCACTGTAGTGTTATCCCGAACAGTTCAAGAAAACTCATAATCCTTGAGAGATGGGATCCCCTACTGCAGACCGAACTATCACAAAACTCGGTCATAGCGGTGGAGCTCCACCTCTCCCCTCTCCATCCATAGCCAGCACACTCGCCTGACGCGAGCTAACTCCTGTCCATCCTCGGCCCACCTTGGATGCTCCCTCCAAGGCCTCCAGGTGATCTGATCCGGGACAAGGTCATCTAGCAGTCTCTAGGACATCGAAAGGTCGATCCACCGTTGTGACCCTCTCCGGAGCCACCAGTAGAAAACTCGGGGCCTCTCCCCATCAATCCCTGTCAGAGGAAGCCCTACCGGCCTTCGCACTACAATGTGCTCCCAACACCAAACCTGTAGGAGCGATGTCATCACCAGACATCGGCCGCCCTTGTACACGACCCCATGCAGGATCCTGTACAGTCGGCATAGCACATAGCTACCCCAAGAAAACCTCGTAGCCATGGTCTCGCATGTCGTAGATCACATCTCGCTAGCATCCATGGCACCTCGCACCCGCTCTGGTGGCACAACAAAAGTCCACCAACTACTCCAGCTAGAACCCGTGTGAGTCTAGATGCCCCAGGCATCTGACGTAGTGCCTCGATGTTAACTCCGCCCTTCTCCAGGGCGAAGCTCGGGTCACCACACAATCGCCCCATAGCATGGCCCTGATTGGCCGTAGGAGTGATCAATCATCCTTGTATGGGGATTCTTAGAATCCTCCATACATCCTCCAAAGTGGGAGTCATCTCCCCTGTAGGTAGCCAAAAATAGGAAGAACCCGGATACCATCTCTCTGCTAGGGCTGTCAGTAGCCCCATATCTGTAGACACTTGTGGCATCTCTGCCACATGTTGTAAGCCGGCCTGTGCCAGCTGATCCCGCTCTGCCTGTGTAAGAGCGGCCAAGTCATCTCTTAAACCTCCATACTTCCATTCCCTGCTTTTTAGCAAACCTCTCTGCAACATAAACAACAAAACAACAAACAATCATTAATAACAAATTCAAGTATTTAAAAATGCAAGTAAAATAAGTTCAATTTTATGCAATTGATGATATCGTCCACTATTGGACGATATCGTCCCAAATTTGAGCATAATCGTTTCCGATTTCGCAGGTCGAAATCGTCCCTAATTTGACGAAATCGTCCCCCTTTCGTCGATTTCGCCCTTGGACGAAATTGGCGAAATTGAGACGATTTCGTCGAAATCGGGACGATTTCGTCCCAACGACGTCGACGGCCCAAAAACGGCCGCGATGCTCAAAAATTGATTAAAATTTACCTAAAAAGCATGTAAAATCAAATTAAAGCATTCTAAGTTAAGTCTAGACTCTTACCCGTAGCCCGCGTCGGACCTCTGTTGATCTGTGCGTCGTCTCCACCATTTTTGCTTCCAGAGCTCTAAAACCAATAAAAATGAACAGTAAAAATGAATTAGGGTTTTACCCTATTTTTCTTAATTTTATTCAAAAATAATTCAAAATTAATTTTGCTTTTCCACGTTTTTACCTCAAACGTTCGATTTGGGTAAAAACACGGAGGGGGCACCATAGTAAGCTGTCGTACGATTCGACCAAGAATCGTCGCCTAAAAATGGGAATAATTTTTGCTTTCTCGTAGATCGAGAAGAACTCATCTTTAACGCATTTTCTTCGAAAAATTCGCTAAAGAGGGGGCAAAATGTAGCACCCTAAAATTGGCACAGTGAAATTGTAATAATTACATTCATCCTAGTAAATAATTTAAATTCAAATTTTAACCTCCCAAACCGCCCGTTAACCATCGGGTAATCCGTTTCCCCCTTTTTCGCGCCATTTTTAGAGGTTGTTTTGACCGTTTGACGATATCGTCGCCGATCAGACGATATCGCCCCAGATCTGACGATTTCGTCTGGGCTAGGACGTCCAGACGATCTTGTCTCAAAACTAATTTTGCACAATTAGCTTCTATTCCAACGGGTCTCTAATCCGGGCAGAAGCGTGTCTACGCCATTAGGGACCCTCCCCCATTGGAGATCTCCCAAATAGGGATGATCTCCAACCTCCTAACCTCCCTCCTAAGCCTATTTAATCCTAAGCCCTTCCCTTAGCACCCCCTGGCTGAAATTCCCTGTAACCCGACTGCATACATGTTAAAACATCCTAAGTTTCTATTTTGCATTAGTTCTATACAATTTTGTTGCAGGTACCATATTGTTTTTCAGCCGGAGCAAGCTTACATCGTCGTCGATGAACCTGTTCAGATCGGAGGCGATCCTGTCGAATCAGAGACGATTTCGTACCAATGCGAGACGATTTCGACTACAGTCAACATTGAGGCAATCAGTGCCTGAAGTTTGCATTTCTCCATCTTTTCTCTGTTGTTTTATTCTGCGATTAGCTTAGTTTATTCAGTATTTTATACTATTCTGCATTTTGGAGTTCACCCATCTAGATTAAATGCATAATTAAGCCATAATTGTGATCAAATTAGCATAATTCATTCATGTTTCTATTTTCAAGTTTCAGTTTGATATTATTGCTATCATTTTACATTGTTTCCCTCTATTAGGATAGTTGCATTTTCTGTATTTTGCACCTATTTCTCTGTTTGCAGGTCTCTGACGAATTCATCTGACGAATTCGTCAGATCTCAGATGATCTTGTCTGATCTCAGACGATCCTATCAAATCAGAGGCGATCCTGACTGCTTCAAGAATCAAATCATCATCAGACATCCGGATCAGGTATTTTCCTTTAATATTTCTCAACTCCTCTATTTTTTCTGTCATATTCTGCTTTTCTGTATTCATTTAATTTGCATCTGCATATAGAATAGCTTAGACGCATTTTGGCCAAACCTAGGATATGAATGCTTAAGGATAAAACGAACACATAAAACTCATTCCCAACCTAGGCGTGGAAACTGCCATTAAATGTTTCCTGGTGAACCCACCATCCGTCGAAAAATCACCAATAATACACCTCCCTTGAGAGGCGGGACCTTCGCAAGTCCTCTCAGTCCGAGGTACCGCGACATCCTTTTCACATCCCCCTTTCGGGCACGGATCCTATAGCCTGAAGGTAAGGGTGTGAAAAATTTGGAGCGATACACCCTCTATAGTGGTGGACATGTCTTGTTGACACATCATACTGACCATATATGATAGGGCATAAGTTGGATTGAGAGACATATCACATTTTCATGTTTATGTTGGTGGAATACTCTTAGTATACCCTTAGTAGTTGGTGGACATGCTTGTTGACACATTGTGTTCATCGGATACTATCTTAGCGTTCCTATTTCCTACATCAATGGTAGACATGCTTGATAATACATGTTCATCGAATACTATCTTGTAGATCCCTTTTTCTATTGTAATGGTTAGTATGCTTGCTGACACATCATATTTGTTGGATACTGTAGTCCATTAGCATATCCTAAAGTGGTGAGTATGTTTATGGATACATAATGCTTCTCATATATCATAAGGTGTTTTAGGACTAAGGTATAGATCACCTTCATTCTTTATTGGTGGTGTCACTTTGGTCTACCCCTACTACAGTGGTGAGTATACTTGTTGACACATTATATTTGTTAGATACTACATGTGGTTTCTTCTTCCACTTGTATTTATGGGTGTGCTTATTAATACATTGCACCCATTACATACTATAATGTGTTGTCTATAAATTAAAGTGGTATGCATGCTTGTTAACACATTATGTGTGTTGGATATTATAGAGAGGTAGTCTGGGCTAAGATATAAATCACCAATATATATTGTTGGTATTATCATTTTAGTCCTTCCCTTTGTAGTTTTATTTTTTAGGCATATCTTTCTATTTTGTACAAGGTTTCAGTCAATATGTTACATGCCTCTATTGATAATATGTCATGCAAAATCTCATTAGATATTTGAATCTCGCAAATGATAAAATGTATAGTCACACATACATCAAATTGCACAAGGAAATCAAGGAGAGGAAGCATGTAATAGTAAATTAAATTTTCACACATCATCAAAAAGAATGGACACATGCACTATGAGTAATAATAATATCAAACAAAATATTTGGTACATCATGGTATAATAGGCACTGAGTACCATAATATTAGGCTATTGTATGTCCCATATAAATAATCATATGCCTAAACAATACTATGTACAATTTATTGGGAGCCCCAAAAGCTACAAATAATGAATATGATATAATAATACAAGGTCTATGAATGCAAAATTAGTGTGGGATACGACCAAGCAAGATCAATATGACATGAACATATTGAGACCTTCTAACTCTCCTTATAATCATGCTAAGTCTAGTTATACTTGTGTTAGTTTTTGCTATAAGGATCACTCTCGCTCTCTCAATATTAGTTCTCTACTATTTGTACCTCATGCATAAGCCTAAGATCCTACTTTATTTCTTAAAGCTGGTAGGTAGTATGGTCTCCTCTAGGCATTTGGGTCAAAATGGTATCCAGGTGGCAGGTGTGACTATACAAATTAGTTTGCTACTTGGAAGGGTAAACCAATGATGGTGATGTCAATTACAAGCTATCAATATCCAAAACACTACCTAGGATGATGATTTATAGTTTGCCAATCATATCTCCTCATACCTAGGTCATATCTATAATCTATGGAAATAAAATTAAAATACCATCATGCATCAATATAATAATGTAAACATGTTGAACTAACTCTAGCCATGCTTAAAATCAAATGAAATAAGTGTTGAGATAAGTATAGGATTAGTATATAGGCTTTAATTGGATCACTTGGTTGTTATTTGTGGTCTTCCTCCCTTGAGGAGGATGTATCTATATTGATGGCATCCACTATAGTCTTATAGATATAGATATCCTCTATGCTTATGTCCTTCTAAAATACATTCTCTTCCAATGTAGTCTCCTTTGTGACTATGTCCTCCTCCACTATACACTCCTCAACATCCTCTTCCTCCTCATTGGCCTCTTCCTTATTGCTCCATGCAACTCTGGATTTTGATGTGTTATACCTATTTCACAATGTTTCTAGATATTTAGAATCACTACCCATTGGTATACCATTGGATAGTACCTAGTGCATAAGAGTCACATTTATGACCTTACATGACATCCATTATCTTTGGGTTATGGGATCATCATCATAATTTATTCTCTCTTAATAGCAACCCCATACTAATGGTCGGTTTCTTGTCCCATTTGTTTTCTAATTTTTATGTTATCTTGTTGGTAGTGGAAGCATATCATTTGGATATGGGTCTTAAAACTATCCAATGATCTAACTGACCTATGGGGCTCTACATACTTTGGTTCATGATCACTGACCATACGCCTAAGAGTTATGACATGTACTAATAGCTCATTTGTCATAAGTTGTGATAAGACATCCAAATGATATGGTCATGAGGTATCTATTAGTCATGGAATCTATGCCTATTTCAATCTTGCTACATGGACCCATCATATTACCTAGATATAATTGGAAAAATTCCATATGGAATATCCTAGGGATGGTACATATCATAATGCTCATATATCCAAGGCTAGTGTAGGAAAACATGGCTAATAGTATAAGCCCTCTCATCTCGTATCCTATACATTTCATGGTATAAGAGAGTTAATAGTACCCACTCCTAGGAAAATCCCTTCTCTAGTCTGGTATAACCTTCCTCTAGCGCTAAGTATAATGGGTAGATCAGTGTGATTGGGATTTGGTTTGTACCTTTACAATAGTATATAAAGGCAAATAGGAGGATCCCAATATGTCACACAAATGGAATCTATATGGTTGTTCGAATCTACTTCAATAAATTATTCCTTTATTTTTCCAAGCTTCTCTATTCAATAGCCTACTTAGACAACATTAGTCATCTCCTATGTAGTGGTTTCTATGGTGTTTATACAATGAGCAATAGATCCATGATAAATAGATATTCTCTAAGATCATCATCATCTCCATATTCTCATTTGACACTAGTTGCCACAAAAAGATGATGATCATTATGCTTTATAATAGCATAAAATCATAACACTATGAACTATGGGGCCTAATATAAGGTATTATATGACACTCTCTCAAGACCAACCTACCTAAATAGACCCTACATCTATGTTGTCATTCCCTAGTGTAACCACTCATGCATCCAGGAGGGATATCTATGTCTCTAAAGCCAATCATATCTTACCATACTACTGTTGGTTTCATAAACTTATTTTCTCATATTGGTCTCATTGCCATGTCATTATTGGTTGCATCCATGGATTTGATCCCTCTTGTATCTTGTGTTCCTATCAAACTTTCATAGAAGAAGCTTAGTCTCAATAAAAATAGATTTTTTATGATAACCATGATTATTATTTTTGATAAGGTTTGTTGATCAAGTTCAAGATCATTCTTGTTTATATAGGACCATGCTCATTCCTTTTTACGTGCGATCATGATCATCACTTTCATCGATGATTGCTAATTTTGAATGTACACAGTCTAAATAGATAGGTCTACAAGTTAAGCTATATGCATATAGGATGAATGGATATAATATAACTAGTAGAAACAATATCCTCAAACAATAAGAAATGCAATAATATAAATGAAATGAAAAGATATATGAAAGATATTTCTTCTAACCTTTGAGGATACTAACCTTGAAGGTGATTGTTGTTTGATGAAGATACTTGCCTTAGTGCTTTGACTTGATATTTTCTCCTTTGATGTTTTGATGTGCTTTATTAGATGCTTACTATTGAGCCCCATATTGAACTTGATATAAGTAGCAACATAGTGGAGGAAATAGTAGGATATGTAGAAGAGATAAGAATTTTTATAATAAAACTAATCTCTCATTTATACTTGGAAAAATTTCCATTTAATTAAATTTATATGATAAATATATACTTCCAAGATGTTTGACCATGATTAATATTAGTTAATTCTATAACAAAGAAAGTGGATTATGAACCATTTAGAATTTTTCTAACATGACCAATTTTTAGGATTTAGGGTTTCTATACTTCGTTAATTTAGAGGGTTCTTTTAAATACATGTATAACTAATACCAACTTATGGTCAAGGATACTAAATGGAAAATGTATGAATTTTTAAGGCCAAGACTAGGGATAGAGGTAATACCATAAGGGAAATCTAATTCTAACTTACCTTAAGGCCTATAGACACCTAAAAGTTGCACATAGTCACCTGTAGTCACATGTAGTCATGCATAGTCACATGTAGTCATGCGTAGTTGCATGTAGTCACTTGTAGTCACCCATAGTCACATGTAGTCATGCGTAGTCACATGTAGTCATGCGTAGTCACATGCGTAGTCATGCATAGTCACAAAACCTACAAAATTGCACTAATCATACCCAAAACACCTCCTATTCACGAAAGGGCTATCTATAAGCCCCTTTAGGCCATCTAAGCCCTTTCCTACACCTAATCATGGTCCCCATGCGACCATCTCCTCCAAAAACCCTAATCATGGTAATTCTAATTCTATTTTGAAAGTCACTTTACCACTAAAGTGTACTTTATGGCCTAAACATGTTTAATTAGGGATAAATCAATATTAACCCTAATTTTATCCTCACACATGTGTGCACCCACCACTTAGTTAGGATATTTCCAAAATATGCCTAACCTAACCACAACCTAACCTAGGATCTACCTAATCAGGGTTAACCTTAACCCTTGCTCACACATGTGTGCACCTAGGATATTTCTTCAGGGCACATGAAGGAATGACTCACATTCCACTTCATCATCTTAACCTCACCATGGTAGGACCTAACCCAGGGTTCATGCCACCTCACAAAGGACACCTCACCCCCCTAGCCTTGGCCCACTCTATAAATAGATGGCCATTTTCACCATGAAACTCTCTCTCACCCTTTTGGATTACTTACCAAAACTCTACAGAAATCATTCTAGAACATCTTCCATCATTTCAACATCCATCATACATCAAGCAATAGTGCTAGAAGATCATCCGGATAGAAATCCATAGAAATAGTCAACTACAACAAGGTTCACACACCATCGTGCGAACCCGACATAGAGGTTCACACACCACCATGCAAACCTGGTCTACAACAACCCTACAACTACAGAATAGGTAAATATCATTTGTTTACAATTTCTACAACTTCATTTCCAGTTTTCATCATGTTTTATTTCATTTCAATGTCATTTTTGTCTTCATAAACATGGGATCTGATCAATGATAGGTCCCCAAATATACTAATCCATTTTTGTAGGCCCAAACAGGTACAAAAGATATTTCCAAGCATCCAAGCAATGGCACACATGCAAAGAAGCCCATCTACATTGAGGGCACCGAAAGACATCAACAAATGCACCATATTCATATTGAGAAAAGAGGGAAATATTTCTTGAGAGAAAGTCCATTTTGTAACCCCTTTTTGAAATCAATAAAAAGAGCATTTAGCATATATTTCATTAGTTTTGAAATTGGTGATCATTTCATGTGTTACATTCTGGCACACCCGATGGGACCCCCACAAACTATTTTAGATTAGCCTTCTTGCTATCTAATTCATTGTATGGCCTTCTTTTCTGTGTTACAGGTATTGTAAATCTAGAATAGAGTCTATAACAAACCTGAGACACACCTCAGACCTTATACTAAGAAGTTACAGGCTTCCACACCCGGTTCACACACCACCATGTGAACTCCTAGATAGGTTCACACACTACCATGTGAACCCTGCAAAATTGCTTCAGAACAATCCAAAACTACAAACCTCTACAACACAGACACTAGAAGGATCATCCAATATACTCGGAGTCAGGTATTTTTCTCAAAAAAACTATTTTTCCTTGTTTCTTTGCAAATAATGTTCTCATCTTTGGTTCTCTTTCAAAGCACTAGAATAGGGTTTCAATTCCTTTCAAAAGAACAAATCACTTTCAATCTCTTTCCAAATCACTAGAGTAGATTTCAAATTTCTTTTAAAGCATCTAGGTTAAATTTATAATTTCTTTCACACGCATTAGGATAGTTTTAAATCCATTTTCAAAAAGCACTTATATTAGGTTTTTAATCGCTTTCAAATCACTAGGTTAAAATTTCAATCCCTTTTCAAAAGCACTAGAATATATTTTCAATATCTTTCAAAAGCACAAATGACTTTCAAATTTATATCAAAGCACACTTAGATTAGATTTTTCAAATCTCTTTAATAAACCTAGATTAAATTGTAATCTCTTTTCAAATCATTAGAGTAGATTTCAAATTTCTTTTAAAAGAATATTTTATTTTCAAATCTCTTTCAAAAGCACTTAGATTAGACTTTTCAAATCTCTTTCAAATCACTAGGTTAAAATTTCAATCTCTTTTCAAAAGCATTAGAATAGATTTTCAATCTCTTTCAAAAGCACAAATCACTTTCAAATTTCTTTCAAAGCACACTTAGATTAGATTTTTCAAATCTCTTTCATATCACTAGGTTAAAATTTCAATCTCTTTTCAAATCACTAGATTAGATTTCAAATTTCTTTCAAAGCATCTAGATTAGATTTTCAATCTCTTTCAATAACATCAAATCACTTTTAAATTTCTTTCAAAAGCACTTAGATAGATTTCCAATATCTTTCCTTCACATCCTATCTTGATTTCTTTCAAGCTTTCTAGAATATATTTCAATTTTAAAAGGCATCTAGGTTTAGTTTCTTTTTTGAAAAGGCATTTAGCTAGATTTGCTTTCATATCATCGATAGTTAACTCACCACCACACACTCATGTTTCATACATAGTGGTAAGATTGGACTTCATCACCAATCCCCACTCGAGACTAGTGACGTTGGAATTCATCTCCTTCCACCAGCTCACCCCCTAGACACCATAGTAGCCCCCAGGAGTGGTTTTTCGAACTTCATCATTGGAAGATCCCCTACTCTTGAGACTGGTTTTATGAAATTCATCATTAGAAGGGACCTTTGGAGTGGGATAGGATTAGATACCTTTGTTCATAAGGCTTACATAATTTATGAACATGTAACTATCATTCTTGACTAAGCCTACCCGAGGGTGAAGTGACCACTCGATTGGGCCAGTAGCAGGTCTTAGACAATGCCACCTCTTCTCGTGAGAGGATTTGGACTCATTAGAGCATTTTGAGTTCCTCCCTTTTGGATATATTTTTACTATACTTTCCATTTAGTCACCACTCACCTATTGAGACATAGTTCTATTTTGTGCACCCTTGGGTGTTGTAGGAGGTTTTGTGTAAGTAAAAAAATGCGACTTGTATTACACTCACAAAAACTAGTTTCAGCACATTCACTTGCTCTCCTGGCTATTCATAGTCTATCACTATCATTTTTCTATCAGATTTACTTTCTATTGTAGGTTCGCACAATAGTGTGCAAACCAGGTTTTCATAGTATAGGTTCACACAGTAGTGTGCAAACTTTGTTCTAGTGCATAGAAACACACCAAAACACATAGAATTGCATAGAATCCTACACATAACACACACATAGGTTCATATTTTCATTTCTAAATAGTTCTGAGCACCTAATCATAGTACACATCACCATACCTATTTTTACTCATATCCAGGCATGCGAGCAAGCATATCTTGTTGAGGAGGCTTCTTTCACCACCTCCAACTAGTCTAGTACTCCCCCTCAGTTCATGAGGGAACCTTCCACTCTCACACCTGATATCCTCACTAGTTTTGAGCCATCTCGCACGCACACCATGTCCCAAGGTGATACCTCCATTTCTAGTAATATGCTTGCCACATCTTCTAGCGAGGATCATCCTCTTCTTCCTCATTCACCTCCACCTAATCCACCTTCCATCTTTTGTGATCATGTTATCTATACAGCTCTAGGAGATCCATCTCCATTCTTCACTATTGATGAGGAGACTCCACCTACCTCACCCACATCCACTCATCCATTTCTTCAGGATCCATCTCATTCTCTTCTCGAGGATGATCCCTCTTTGCTTAATCATCCTCACCCCAAGACTACGTCATCTACCCCCATAGTAGGGATGATTTTAGATCCCCAATCCTCCACTCTTGGCACTCAAGTACCTTTATCACAATCAACCCCACAATAGTCATCATTGCAACAATAGTACACTCCACTCACATCATCCCACCAATACACTTCACAAGCACCACAACAACCACCTTCCCAACAATCATATTTTCCATATTCTGCTTCAACAACACAACCACCATCCCAATCACAACAATTCATTCCCCAACAACATCAACAAGTCTCATCTTCACAAATATTTGTGGATACATTCACCACTCCTTCTCAGGCTTCCACTTTCGATGCCTATACTCCTTCTTCATCACTTCCACCACCTACGTTCCCCTCTTTCAGGATGTATGGTATGCCATATTCCACTCCACTTCCACCTTCATCTACTTCCACATTTCACCTTCCTCCACCTCATCCATTTTAGGCTCCCCCTTCCATTCCTCTTTCTTCTTATAATCCACTTTATCCATATTATCTCGCCAATCCCCCATGTTATTCAGCCCAACCTGAGTTTTCTATTCATCGCTCATCTAGTCCGTAACTACCATATTTTGGTACATCATATCACCATCCACCTTCATCCTCTATTCAAACACCACTTCCCCCACCACACTCTACTATGCCTACATTCTTCACATCACCTCCTTCCTGGTCTTCCACACCGACCATGCAACCATCACAATAGGTTTCTGTGCACCAGATATAGGCTTCTCAACTACAATATTTCCATTCATAGTAGATGTCTACCCCATAATAGATCCTCCCATCTACTCCTATGTTTCACACTTTCCAACAAAAATAGTCACAGGAATAGTTTCAGTATACTCCCCTTTCACAATGGGAGGAGCAACAACTATAATATCCTCCTCATTCTCATGCTTCCACCATTTCATCACAATTCGTTTCACCCCCATCAACTGAACTCCAACTTCTACAAGAATAAATTAAAATGTTGGATCTATGCATGACTGGTTATGGGCCCCAAAAACCCACATATAATGAGTTATGCAATGAACCCATTCATCCTTCAGTTCCCATTCCTCCTTATCCATACCATTTCAAGATTCTAAAATTCAAGAAATACAAAGGTAAAGAGGATCCTCGAGAACATATCAGTAATTATCGCTTTGCATGCTACCAACTTCATGGTAGTGATCCCCTCATGTTGTGTACTTTCACTCTTTCACTTGGGGGACAAGCCCTCGATTGGTACAACATGCTTCCATGCCATAGCCTGTTCACATTTGAATAGTTGGCTAATTCATTTCTTGAACATTTTTCCATCAACATCAAGAAAAAGATGAACTTTTTTGATGTCTACACCTTGCGATAGGCTGATGATGAACCTATCATGGATTTCATTTCTCGATGGAGATCGGTCATCCACGACCTAGCTTATAGCCTCCCATCTATCGAACTCATCACACTATTTACCAAAAGTTACCACAAACACATTTCTACACCTTTGCAACTCCATCAAAGCCACACATTTGATGAAGCCATTGCTCAGGAAAAAGTCATTGAGGACATCAAGGTCCAATCTGGAAAAATCAAACTTCGATAGAAGCCATATTACACTTCAAATTTTTGCTTCAATCACAATACTACGAATCAACCCTTTTCCAAACTACCACAAACCAATCAAGTGGCAGTAGCCTCTCCAGCCTCTTCATCGATCTCACGACCCCCTCCTCCACAACAATAGATATTTCATACTAATGCACCTCCTCCATCTAATCCATAACAAGCTCATGGTCTTCATCCTCAACCCCCATGATGTAATTGGACTCCACTTTTCGAGCCTCTGCCATCTTTATTCTAGAGGTTGTTTGATGTTGGTCATGTCACGTTACCCGATATTAGACCCATTGACCCGAATCAACCCAAACCTCATGGGTTCAATGAATAGGCCTTCTATGCTTACCATCGATAACATGACCATGATGTAGGGTCTTGTCGCTCCTTTCATGGCTTGGTACAAGATCTTATCGATCGGGGTACTATCCAAGTTTTGAACCCCCTCACACCACAAAATAAAAATTTGGGTATTTATCAGAATCCATTACCTAAACATGGGGGGACCAATCCTCAAGGAGCCCAATCCAATCAACAAACCCAATCAAGGTAGGTCAATAATGTCCACCGTGATCCTCCCTCACATGGAGTGGTTGGCATGATTAACCTCACTACTCATACTCAATGTTATCCACCATATCAGGATGCGCCCATTACTTCACCTCCACCACCATTCACTTCTCCTCACTCACCCACAACATCGAATGTTTCACCACCTCTACCACATAATATCATCACTATTCATGGTAGTCTCACCCATCAGTTGTGTAATGCTCGACTAGATTATCCATTTTTGATCTTTTACAACAATCTCACCCTCATCACGAAGCATTAAATGATATTCTTCACTCAATCAAACTCAAAACCCATGATACCAATGCCTTTGTAAATTTCTTTGGGAACATCCCTCACTACATGCAACCTTCGATCAACTTCCACGACCATGAGATTATTGAGCTTGTGGGTGAGGGAGCTGATCCTCCACTACATATCCAAGCAACCATCAATGACATCACTTACAAGCATGTCCTCATTGATACTGGTTCTTCCATCAACATCATCTCTACTATTGCCCTTCATCACCTCCACATTCCACCTACTCATTTCACTACACCATCACTCGACCTTCATGCTTTTGATGGTTCTATGCATCCCATAGTAGGTTCCATAATCCTGCCCATCCGCGTAGGTGTAAGGACCATGTCTACCTTATTCCATGTCATTCAAGGTGAAATGCAATACAATATTTTGCTTGGACATCCATGGATCTATGATATGCAATGTGTTCCATCTACCTTGCATCATTACCTCAAATATGTGCATGATAGACTAGTCCATTGCATTCCCATTGATGGTGACCCTTTCAAATTTTGCAACATCATAGAACTCCCACTAGGACCTTCATCATCCTCTACCTAGGTCATTCCTATTCCTTCACATTATTAGGTAGAGGCATCTACTTCCTCTCCAACACCTACCTCATCCTCACATCGCTCATCTAGGATGCACACACATTCCTCTATGTCTACTTCCCACATACCATCATCTTCTTCTATGGATCCCCCTACTACTTCCATACCTTTCTCACCACCTTCTTCATGGCCTCCTACCCCATCTCATCCATATTCTTCTATGGATCTCCTACTTCATCCATACCTTTATTTACACCTTCATGGCCTCCTACTCCATCTCACCTATCTTCTTCTATGGATCCCTCTACTATATCCATACCTTTCTTGCCACCTTCTTCATGGCCTCCTACTCCTTCTCACCCATATTCTTCTATATATCCTCCTATCCTTCCTACTCCTCATACACCTCCACTCCCATTTCATCCTCGACCTCGATCTTTCACTTCATCTCACAACACAACTCCTGCTCACCCCGCATCATAGTTTCCACATGTTTCTCATCCCATTCCTTCCATCGTAGTTGAATGTCATGATTGGGAACAGTGAGCCTCTCGTATGGATGCCCAACTATTCCAATCTCCTCCTGCTACCATACATGACTCCCAAATTTCATCTTCTTCCTTCGATTTAGACTCACCACCTCATTCACCACCTCATACTTCACCACATGTATCCATTTTCATGACCAATTATGGTCCTGGTGAATACAATATTCATGATGCTCATGTGCATCCTCCCACGATCCAATCTACCCATGACTTTGGTCACCCTTATACCTACCATCGATACCATCGTGCCACTTGGTCCATCGAACAATCATACAAACTTCATCTATGCAGGCCTTGATTCATCGCTCCTAGTAGTTGTACCCCCACCACCACAATCTAGCTTTTGTGGCACCTTAGACCATATGTCCAATCCACACTTCACCTTATGCTACCTTCAATATTTTCATTGGCATGGTTTTGGGTTAGGACGTTATGAACAGGGCTTACGGATGCCCATTAACCCCTACATTCAACTACCTATGGATAAATCTAGTTTGGGCTATCACCCTACAACCATTCACTCTCTAGAAGATGAACTTCAAGACCTCACTCTTCATCCTTCAGTAGTTCCTATGCACTCATTAGAAGATGAACTCAAAATTTATGTCCTCGATGATTGTCCCTCCCCTCATTCCACCATCAACATACCATGTACATTATTTCAGGAATCACCCCTTTTTGATGCCACATCCACCTACTTCATCGATGATCTGGTTGATAGATTTGCTACCCTTTCCCTCACTTCTCCCCACTTAGATCATGCTCCTTCACCTTCCCCTCCATTGCCTATTCATTCATACATACCTTTGCACAATCATTGGTAGGTCCACCATTCTATAGCTCAACCCCACTCTCCACCTATGGTTCTACACCCTCCATTGAATCTAACATATCATTTACATCCTCCTGCGTCTTCATCTCCATGCTCCCCATATTCTACAATCTCAACCACCTTCGTTAACATGGTTTTTTTCAACTTGTTCACCCCACTTCACTACGCATCTCATCTGGATCACACCAATGCACCCAACCCAGACTTCATCGACTTCACTCACATATCACCTACGCCCTTATCACAAGATTTCTTGCTATCACCACCCATGTTGTGCATCATACAAAGCTCCTTCACTATCTGCTCCACCTCATATACCTTGGATTAACCATACAGATGTATATCTAGATGATGATTTTGACCTACCCAAGGCTATCGATGACCTCCATCTCATCCCCACCCCTCCCACATGCTTGTGGAAGATACTATCGATGTTGACATTGGTGATGATCCTAACAACCCCCACATCATTAAACTCACTACCAACCTCTCCTTAGAGGAGCACACCTTGTTTACCTCCTTTCTTAAGGAATACATCAAGGTTTTTGCATGGTCTTACATGGACATGCCCGAACTCGACCCATCACTAGTCATCCACAACCTTACACTTGATGAGGGTGCCAAGCCCATCAAGAAAAAATTACGATGCATGCATCCCACGATTGCGTTAATGGTTAAATCTAAACTCCAAAAGCTTTTGGATGTAGGGTTCATACAACCAATCAATTATCCAAAATGGGTATCCAACATGGTCCCAGTACCAAAGCCCACCGGAGATGTCCGCATATGCATTAATTTTTGGGATCTGAACAAAGCTTATCCCAAGGACAATTTTCCACTCCCCAACATCGATACATTGGTCGATTCTATAGTGGGCCATGAAATGATATCTCTCATGGATGGACTTTTCTAGCTATAACCAAATCAAGATCAACCTTGCTGATCAGCATAAGATATCCTTTACAACCCCTAGGGGAATTTTTGTTATAAGGTCATGCCTTTTGGCCTTAAGAATGCTAGGGCAACTTACCAGTGTGCTATGACTTACATCTTCCATGACTACATGCACAAGATTATGGAAGATTATGTTGATGATCTTATCACCAAATCTAAAGAATGCTCACAACATCTTGCAGACCTTTGTAAAATATTTGATCACCTCCTTGAACACAACATGTGGTTAAACCCAAAGAAGTGTGTCTTTGGTGTTACTTCAGAAAGATTTTAGGATTCATCATCTCTCAATGAGGCATTGAAGTCGATCCCAACAAAGTAAAAGCTATTGTCGAGATGCCTCCCCCCACGAATCTCAAGCAACTACGTAGTTTGTAGGGAAAAATCCAAGCGATTCGTCGCTTCATCACTCAGTTGTCTGACAAATGCAAACCATTTAACCACCTCTTGCAAAAAGGGGTTGCCTTCAAATGGGATTCTCACTACCAAAAAGCTTTTGATGCAATTAAAGCTTATCTCACTTCTCACCACTAGTTCTATCTCCACCACATCAATAATTGCCATTCTTCCTCTACATTTCTACCATGAATTTAGCAATTATTGGCTCAAGTAAATGTTCTCAACCATGAGAAAGTTCCATAATATATATCAACCGCACTTTGGTTAGTTACGAAACGTGATATGCTTACATGGAAAAGCTTTTCTTGGTAGTAGTCTTTGCTACACAAAAGTTACGCCATTACATGCTCAACCACACAACCTTTGTAATCGCTCATGATAACCCCTTATGGTACATGATGAATAAGAGTTATCATAACTCTTGCACCGCAAAATGGATCATGCTCCTTACTAAATTTGACCTCGAATTCATTTCCCAAAATTCCATTAAGGGGTAAGTGATTGCAGATCAACTTGTTGAGGCTCCATTACCTGACGACCAACCACTCCTTATTCAGCTTCTCGATGATTCTATTTTTCACATTACCAAAGTTGAAGAATATGTAGAACCAAAAATTCTAGCCGATCTGACACTATTCTTCGATGGCTCCCGTTGTACCCATGCTGGGGGTGTTGGGATCGTATTATTCACACCTAATGGGGAACCACTCCCCTTCTCCTTTAAATTAGGTTTTCCCTGCACAAATAACAATTTCAAATATGAAGCTCTCATTATCGACTTGAAGCAGGCACTTTCTATGTATATTAGATACCTTTAGATCTTCGTTCAAGGAACTATGGCAATATTGTTACCTTGTACTCCAATAGTACAAACAAATTTCTCAACATCTACTTGCTCAACTTGAGTGGTATGATATTGAGGTCACTCCATGCTCTTCCAACTACTTTTCTGACACCATGTCTTCTCTAGGCTCTCCAATACCACATAACCCACTCTCTAACACAACACGTGTTCATTCACATGTTTATTTCACCTTCATCTTCTACCAACGATGATGGCATCCATGTCATCCATACCAAGCCACATTATCCTTGGTTTTATCAGATTAAGGATTATATCAAGTTATGTTTTCTCCATTGTGACTTACCACATGATCATCGACAAGCATTCAAACAAAGGGTGATTTTCTACATGCTATTGGGGAACATCCTCTACTATCACAGTCACAATGGTATCCTTCTACATTACCTAAAACCACAAGAAGCTCAACATGTCATTCAAGAAATCCACGATGGAAATTGTGATGGCCACTTCAGTGGCATGGCCATTACCAAATGCATATTACGCATGGGATACTATTAGACCAAAATGGAGCATGATTTTTGTGAGTATGTTAAATGATACATCAAATATCAATAGCATGCCAATCTCACACACTTGACCTCACAAGCACTACAACCCATCCAATCCATGTGGTCCTTCTCATAATGGGGTTTAGATCTTATTGGGAAAATCACACCTACTTCATCTAGCAACCATAAATTCATCATCACTGCTACCAAATATTTCACAAAGTGGGTCGAAGATATCCCACTTGTTCAGACCATAGGAGCCAAAATCACTATGTTCATCACTAAACACATCATATGCCACTTTGGAATCCCCTTGTAGATCATTTATAACAATGGTACGCCATTTAAAAATAAAAACATCCATGCATTATGTGCCAAATTCAAAATCCATCACAACTTCTCTATCCCATACTACCCTCAAGGTAATGACCAAGCAAAAGCTACCAACAAAACCATTTGTGCCATCCTTCACAAAACTATGGTAGAATCTCATTGTGATTGGCATAATCAAATGCCATTGGCCTTGTGGGCCTATCAAATGAGCATTCATACCCCTACTAGGGTAACACCCTTCTATATTGTCTATGGTGTTGAGGCCATTATGTCCCTAGAGCTCGAAATACCCTCCTTATGCATATCCATGCAAGATTTCATATATGATGATACCACTCGTCAGGACAGACTTGACCAAATGACTCTCCTTGACGAGCATTACATTCATGCTATCGAGAACACGTGTTTACCAAGACCATCTCTGTCATGCCTACAATAGTATGGTACACCAATGCGAATTCTAAATTGATAACTTGGTTCTTAAAGAGAACCAATAGATCAGTAGCCAAATCCACCTAGTACGCAACAAATTCACACCCAATTGGATAGGTCCTTATATTATCACACACAAGTTTAGTTCTAGGGCCTATCAATTGGATAATCTTGAAGGACTTGCAAAATCTAAACCAATCAACATCATTCATCTTTGCACATTTAATGCTTGATTATGTTAGCTATAAGTCACCTATCATTGTAGATATTGTCGTAGCTATGTTGTATATATCACCTCGCTAGTACACTCATGACACACATAGCACCAAACACACACCTCTAACTTTCTATTTCATAATAGAAAATACTTCTTTTATATATCATTTTTATGTTGTTTGTCTTGCAGGTTCATCATCATTGATCGCACTACCTTCGTTGGGACACATCGTGTTAGATTTACATCATGGGATACCCTTAATCCATCATGTAGGACTTCCCCATGCTCCTCCATTTGCAAAATACCCCACCTAGACATACGAAACCACCTAGTTATGCCCATGTTTGTAACTCATCTTTATCTTCCCATACAAACCATGACTCTCCAATCTAGTCTCCTTCTCTTGATCATAGAGATTCACCTATTTCTCCCCACTCTAACGATAATCATGACACCATTTCCTCCTTTGTGGATATGGGAGAATATTACCCCTCCTTGTAACCAAACACAAGAAACCCATCTCCTTCCACTTTATTTGATGAGAAAAATCCCTACCTACCCACTTCTTTAGCTTAACACCCTTCCTTTGTCTCCTTTATCGCCAATAAGGGGAATCCACTTGCTTCCTCCCACTCCTTAGGGTTACCTTCACCTCTAGAAAATGGGATGTCACCCTATGACCAGACCCTTTGCCTACATATTTCTCATTATACCCCTTCGCATACATACCCATCTTGGCCTCATCACCCCTTGCAAACATTGTGAGCCCCACCTATTATTAGGATTCTTCCAGTACCATTCCATGGTACTCACCCTTAGCACCCACCACTACCAAATTAAAACTATCCATCTTCATCTCCATTACCTTGTTCATCCTAGTATTTACACCCATATATCAAATCACCCATTCCACTAGGTCCCCCCTCTCCTCTTGCCTCAATATCATCTCCTCCCCCATCAATATCCAACATATCCTCTCTTGCCTTGACAATCTTGAGTTACACTTAACCCATTATTGATGTCATTCATGTACTCACCATTTTGGTATGACTAATATTCCCTTATCCTTATCCATATGTGTCCCTCATTATTGCATGTAACTTTCACTAGAATCAAGGTTAGTGGTCCACCCCATCCCACCTCACATATATTCCCTATGATCATTACCTCCCGCACCTTACATCTATCCTACGCCTATCCTATCAAAGCCTCTTTACCACACCTTTGACCAACTAATTCATGTAGGGCTCCTTGTTTTAACTAAGATCAGACCAAACGACCCACATCACCAAAAATCGATGGGATACAATGAACATCAATTTTGTGTCTACCATCATCATCCGAGGCATGATATCAACAAGTGCTACATTTTCAAATATCTCATCCATAACATGGTAGATGGGAAAGATCCTCCACACTTCGAGCATACCACCCCTACCACTAGATTTTAGAGTATCCCATCTCATATTATGCCTTGATCCATGCCATCATGTGTATTTTCCACTTCCACACCCCACTACTTCTAGCAGCTACACAACCACACAACCTATGAGGACACTAGTCATGTTGCCGCTATACCTAGTCATTCGCAACATGAGCTTCACCACTCCTCATGTCCTTATTTTAGTCCCCTATCTCCTTCTTTCCCCTCCTTTATAAATCACCCTTCTTGATATTTTGCATTATTGTATGGTCATGTTTCGAGCAACTACATACTAGTGTTGAGATTTCCCTTCTTCATTTCTCTTCTTTTGGTAATGTTGCACTATTGTATGGTCACACTTCGAGCAACTACATACCTATACTAAATTTCCCTTTTCTTTCCATTTCCTTTCTTCTTCTTTTCTCCTTTATTTCTTTCATTCCTTCCAATCTACTTCATATGATTTTGTTTTTATCCATCATCGCTTTTGCTTGTCACTCTTCTCGATATGGCCAATTACACATATTCTCATTCTTGCATTCATCCCCTCCACCTCGTGCACATCCCCACATGCTGGGGAAACCACATATAATTTTCTTCCCTCTCGATCACTTTATTTTCATCTATTCACCTCTTTCATGACATTTTCCAACTTCATCCTATTTTAGTTTCATGACTTCCTCTTGTACATATTTCCCTAAATACAAACTTCTTTCATTATGTTCCCATTGCATAAAAACATCTCCTTCCTTTGCATCCATATACATACTTGTACATTCTCATTGTATAAATGCACTCATGATAGATTAAAACACGTACTTGATAGCATCATCACTAGGATATCCACACCCCTTTAAGGATTATAGATTGTATAGTGTTTTAAGTAATTTGACCACTCATAAGTTAAGATGATCATACGTCACCTCTAGTTGACAACTTCTTCTGCTTCTCATAGCTTCCCTTGGTTGGTTTGATTTCTTTCATGGACTACTCACACATGTCACATATTAAGAAAATTTTGATTCTAGGGAGGACAACACCTTGTGTAGACATCTCCATTTAGCGAACGATTTTTCCTACTCATATTATCATTTGCATGTTCACAATACAACCTAGAATAAACAAAGGGACAAGAATAAACAAAAATAGAAAATGGGTAGAAAACAAAAGCCAACACCCAAAAAAAAATAAAAATAAATGAGCACCACAAAAAGTAAATCAAAAGGAAGAGGGGTAGAAAAAAAAAGGAAAAGCCTCCACGAGTACTACCAAAATTCTTGAATCCCTTTGCTCCTTCGGTTTAACATAAGATCATGGGGTTATTTCCATCACTAGTGATAGGCTCCAAGAGCTTTCCTGGAAGTGGAATAGTCTTACAAGTGGTGACACATCTATTATATTAGTGACCTTCTCTTGTATAGATCACTACGTGCTTATGGATGAGCTAGCTATTTTGGCTAAGTTTACAATGGGTTAGTCCTACCTCCCTCAAAATGGATAAATGAACATCACTCATCGTACACACTGGTCTATGCTAGAATTTCGTTCATTCAAGATAGTTATGGGTTGTTGTTGAACCTTGCTCAGTTTCTCATGGGGTTTGATTGTTAAAACTATGATAGTCAAGTTTACTACAAAACTCTCTTTTTACATCCTACATCTCTGAGATAACGGAATGGATCACATTACCACCAGTTTTGCAATGATACAAGTGCTTCCTATATGCATTTCATCATACACACACATGATTTGAGTCCATAGTATACACTTCTTTTTCATATTAGTTATTTCATTTGACCCCATGCATTCTCTACTCTACATCTGATCAGATTCATTCATCTACATTGCATCATTTTTTATTACTCCTAATCTATAATGATGTCATTTTAATACCTACTACTACATGCCTACATATTCTTCCATATTACATTCACCTGCATCTACCATATCTTACATTATACATACATATAATCCTAAGTTATGCATTTATTCATCCATACAAATCATAACACATGCAAATAAGGCCACAAAAAAAAATGTATATATATATATATCATGTCATCAATGCCCTCGGGCTATAGAATCAAGTGTACATAACATACATCTGTAGTTGGCCTCCTAGCCACCACCTCACTCTATAACACTAACATGCCATCTCATCCTTACTGCATGCTAGGATTCTCTTTGCTCTTCTCTTGTACCATCACTAACACTTCTATCCTTCACTCTTCAACCACCCTACTAAAATCTAGGGCACCTCCCACCACTTGTCATACTATTTGTGCTACCACCATCTGCTCTACCAACACCATAGAAGGGGTTCTCCATTGACTCTGTTGTGAGTGTGTTCAATACCGTGATCTCTACCCTGACTATAGCCCTTTTTACTCTAGAATTGCATGACCATACAATACCAACTTAGCCTCACACTGTACCCTCCTTGATGCCTCCCATACATACCTCCTTCTATGTTTTATCATTGTAAACAATCCACCTTAGCTCGCAAGCCTACCACCTTGACCATGGCCTACTTACCTGCTATCCTGACATGATCTTCCTTCTTCTACACCTATTGATATCTCTCTATCTTCTTATGTAGAAATGATGCCTTTTCATCATGTGTTGCTCACACTACATTAGTATCTACCTACACCGGCTACACACTCCCTTGTAACACTACAATATTCAATCTCACCCTCAGGCCATGGTCTCCTATACCTAGCATCATAGATATCTCACACACTCTATGTGACTCGCCTACTCTATTGTGAGTTATGCTCTCAACTCCTCACACTCTCTATGCAATGCATTCCTTTCTGTATGGCTTACCTGCTCAGTTGCAAGTTGTGACCTCACCCCATCTCTCTATGACCAACTCCCTCATCTCTCTCATGGTTATTGCTAGCCTATCCTCTACCAATATGACCCTATTTATAGTCTAATTCTTATCAAAATTGATCAACCTCTCCTCAAAATATCACTTGTCACCCTTAGTAGCACCAAATCATCCTATGCATCCAAAACATCCTAGAAATTAAACATCACATATGGCATAGATCCTACTCTCTCCTCCTCCATCGCCACCACCCCATCTAGTGGTTGGACCTCATTACTCTCTTGTCACTCTGGTGACCTCACTCCTAGAGAGCAAACTGTATCATCTGGTGCTAATTCTCCTATCTCCTCCTCCATAGGTACAACCTCATATAGTGGCTGACCTCCACTACCCTTCTATTGCTTGAGTGACCTTATCATAATAGATCCTCCCACATCATCCCAACATCACCTCTATAATTGAAGAGTCTCCTCCACCTCCTCCTCTAACTTCTCATATGGTATGGGTACATCTCCTCATGATACTTGTCCATCAACTACGAGTAATCCTTCCACTAGATCCACCCACTCATCCACCATCCTAAAACCTGGATGCCATATCTACATCGCCCACCATATGTCATACTCTAGAGTAATCCCTATATCATCCTGATAAGTAATTATTTGGCATATATTTTTTATAGTAAATTATTTCATTTCTATCTTTAAGTTGTGGTTATAATATATTTTAAGTAAGTTATTTCTGCTTATTTATGTGATTTATCTGTTAAAAATATGGATGCAGTTAATTTGATAAATGTGTGCATTTCATGAAAACTACATCCAAGTTGTGAGTGATTATACAAAAAAATGATAGACTATTTTACGAGCGTATGACACATTAGTACAAGCTTTATATTACACCTTGAACATGAAAATATGAACATAAGTACAATGGATTAAGAAGGCTCTAGGCGCGATGACAGAATAGTGGCTGAAGACTGTTACAAAAAATGGTAACTAAAGTATGTTATGGAAGATAGTTACTAAAGTATGTTGCAAAAGGTGGCTACTGAAGACTGTTATTGAAAGAAAACTTTTACCAATAGTTACTGAAGAAATATGACTGACACTGCATACCACATAAGTGACAACATGACACTCTTACATGACAACAAATGCAAAATGTCTAAGTTAGTATTGTTTTGTTATGTTAGTTCATAAAGTGCCACTTGGACCACTTAGGTTTTTTACTGAGTCCAAGTAGAATTATGAATTGTGTTAGTTTAGATTATTCTTATTAGTACATAGTTGTCCTATTATAAAGACCACAAATCCACATGGAAAAATATGTGGAAGAATATTACTTAGAATTGTCCAAGTCACAATATATATATTACATAGGGAAACCTTTGAAAAGGTCTAATGTTGAATATTCTAATGAAAATTTGTACGATACAAAAATAATGTTGAAACGAATCTACAATTTGTAAAGAAATATGCCAGCATGTACATTTGAACTTCCAGTAATAAAAAACAACACTTTACTCTTCACATATGGTAACTGTGTCATTTGTATTTACTGCCTGATTTAATTTATGTAATTGTAAGTGTAATATTCCTGCATCCATAGAATACAATAATTTTAGTAGTAGTTATGCATCTTAGTTATTGAGATAAAGTAGTTTAGGGGAGAAATACTTACACTGTCCTCTAGGAGGCAAGGCCTACTCCTACACTCAGTCCCTAATCTCTCGCCCCTACAATAGGTTAGAAATAGTTAATTAACCTTAAAATATAAAATAAATTAAATTGCATCTCTATAGAACAAAAATTTAAAATAGATAATTAAAACTAACTACACAAGGATCCTCACCAATAGATCAACTCATCAATAGGTAATTGTTATTAGTTATCCTCACCAATAGATAAAATCATCAATAGGTAATTATCATACTTACTGCATAAATCATAAATTACATTTTATTTTCATTTTTGCATGATTTAATTTTTGTTCACTACAATCATTACTTTTTTGTAAAACTTGAAACTAAAAGAGATTTGACTTAAGCTTAGAATTGATCCCCATGATACAATATATACTGGATTCCTACTCTTTAAATCTAACCTTGATTACCCCAAATTGATAAAATTAAATGTAAGTTATTACACTCGATCATTTTGGTATCGTTGCCTGGGAGAGTAGCTTTGTAGTGGTTAATCAAAAAATTTGTTTGGAAGTGCAAAAAGGAGAAGCTTAGTTGTACGTAGGAAAACATATGATTCAGAGTGGCAAGGAGAAGATTACTTGTGTGTAGGAACGCATACGAGTTAGAGTGGCCAGGAGAAGATTACTTGTATGTAGGAAGGCATACGAGTCAGATTGGCACTAGATTGTCCCAACAAGTCCCTTTGTTTGATGTTGCCAAGTTCTTTTCTCTTGAGGAATCATTTTACTGCTTTCATAGTTTAAATTTTATTTCCTACAAAATTTCATTTCTTGCAAATTTTATTTTCTACAAATTTCAATTTCTGCAAATTTTATAGCTTTGGGTGATTATTATTATTTAGTTTGACTTAGGACCTGTGAGAAAAATAGGAAGTAGGTATGACTGAGTGGCACAACCATAGTGAAAAATCCCTAAATATTTAGGACCCATAAGAAGCAGAAAGTAGGTATGGTTGAGTGACATAGCCATAGTGAAACCCTCCTAAACAATTAAACAAACAATAATAGTTTAACCTTTTATTTCTAGCAAATTTTACTTTTCCAGCAATATTTCATTTTACTCCTAGTGTGCTAAGATTGGTTGTACATATTCATAGGAATGTGAGTCACACCTAATTTTAGAAAAACATTAGGATTGTTAAATTTTACTTTTCCAACAATATTTCATTTTACTCCTAGTGCGCTAAATATTGGCTGTATGGATTCATAGGAACGTGAGTCGCACCTAATTTTAGCAAAATATTAGGATTATTTTGAAATTTTATTTCAATTCTTGCCTGCTGTATTAAGGATATTTATAAATTCATTTGTTGTGATTTGTATCTAAACTTGAAAATAGTAGGATTAAAATAGAAAACCAAAATCAAAACCCAAACAAAACCAAAACTAAAGAGAGAGAATGGAGAATAAAATATAAGTTGCTAGATGGTGGAAAATAGTATGAATCAGTCTGCACTTATAGAACTTAGAAAATTACTGATATAACAAGAAGTTAACCTTCTTTTTGAGCAAGAAAATAGAGCATCTAGTAAGTAGTGGGAGTGTTTATGTGAACACATTGATATTATCAAAGAGAAATCATACGAGTTGAAGGAAATCAAAAGGATTGACATAGCAAAAACTCTAGGGCTGAACTACCATTCATATTATCTAGATCTTGGAAGGAGTTGTGAGCATTGGCTTTGGGATAGAAGAGCAAAAATAAATCCAACAATTTACCCTTGGAATAAATATTTTGAAGACTCCCTCATCATTCACTACTTCCTTGTAGAAATAGAAAAGAGAGAAGTAGCCCTAAAATATAGTAAGAAATATCACAAGATACCTAGAGCTGTGCGCTTTAAAGATCTATGTCAAGATTTACGTTGTGAGTCACAATTTGGAAATCTCGACCCCATTCCAACATAAGATTTTCTTGTTCAATTGATTCAATTAGTGATAGACCACTTTAATTTTGAAGAGGGACACTTCATGACACTCGAACAAATTGATCCAATGAATGATATTCATAGACTATTCAAAGAAGATTAGATGTGTTGCAAAAATAAGAGAACTTAGAAAATTCATGAGTAGACCTAGAGACTCTAAGGGAAGATTTATAAAGATCAACAAATCAGAAGGAAATTTCCAAAGAGAATTTAGCAAGCAACCTAGAATTTATAAGTTAGAAGAACTTGAAATGGTAACATCAACAAATCAAGCTGAAATCCTAGAACAATATCCCAAATTATATTTATTACCTGAACCAGAATTTGACAATCACATAGATCCTTCTTCTATTTTTATTGAATCCATACATGGTCCAATTCTTGAAATATTACATTTAGTTATGGCTTACCAACATAGTGGGCAAGGAGAAGTAGAAGAGAACCAAAGGGAGGATAGACAAAGACAAAATAGAGACCAAAGAAGAAATGGGAAAAGAAAGATATTTGCCTTCTAATTCTTACATACATATGGGAAAATAAGATATCCTAAGTCAATATTTGTTTTTGTAAAACCTACCTTCCATGATAAATCACACAAAGATCCAGATGCTTTTCTTTTAGAATTTGAGGTGGTGTTCCAAGATTACTATTACACCACTAATGAAAAAATCTAAGGTTGTTTCCATATACTCTTAAAGATGTAGCTTTAATATGGTTCATGGGTCTAGAAGAAAATATTTGTAAACAATGGGATGGAGAATATGGATTAAAAGAGCTATTCCTTGAACGATATTAGGATTACTGTAGAGTTAGGGATAATAAAGCCGAGCTATTCGACATGAATAAAAAATAAGAAGAATATTTGGAGGATTACCTTTAGATAATTCTATTTGTTGGATCTAGAGTAAATATAGACCTTGATGAAGATATATTAAAAGGACTCTTTCTAAAAGGACTAAAAAAAGATGTCCTTGAGGTTATGAACCTTATGGTAAAAGGAGATATTCATCTTAAGATGTTTGAAGAGATTAAAAATATTTGTAGAAACTATTCAAGAAATAAACCTCTAAGAAGTACTAAGTATACATCCACAAGAGGAGTTACATGAGTAGAAATTGAAAACATATTGGAAGGTTTAAAAACTGATTTGTTAAGTACCTTGACTACATCTTTGAATTTTATGGATAGGAAGCCAAAAGAATAGGACAATGAAGAAATCTACTGTCATAGATGTAGGAAAAAGCACAACTTGAGAGAATACCCTCTCAACATTATAAACATTTCCAACATTGTTGCTTGTTGTAAAATTTGTGATAATAATCACAAAACTAAAAATTGCAAATACATATCCACTGTTAAAGCTGCCATAAAGGAACCTGAAGTTGAAGAGGTAGAAGGTATTTATTTTGTAGCTCAAATATAGAATGGTCCATTCAATAGACCACCAAATTGGTCAAACCCTAGTTATTCCAAATTACAAAGGCCTAATCAATGGTCCAATGCACCAAACTGGGAAAATTAGAACTCTTATTCAAACAATCAAGACTAGAACATACCCCCATGAGCCCACTTTATGGCCAATACCTATGGAAATTTGCCTCCATGGAATCAAGGAATATCATGTCAAAATAGTTGGAATACTAATGGCCAATATAACCAGGGAGGATCTGGTTTGTCTCAAAATCCATCACAATAATAGAACTTTCAAAACCAATTTAGGGGACAGCACCTCAAAACACGTCTCAAAATAGACTTCTTCCCCCTCTAGTTAACAATAATAATCCTCCTAAGAAACCTCCTCTTCCAGCTCAACTAGTCCCTAATCCTAATAACAATAAGAATGTTCAAAAAGCCTATGAAACTAGTGACATGTGTTCTATATCTATAGCACCTTGTCAACTGATTCAATTGATATCGAGAAAAGTATTGGAAAATAATGTAACTCTCACAGAGATTAATAATCCCAATGAAAACTTGTTCGAAAAGGAGGATAACAATGAAAAGGAAATAGAAAATTCACTAGAAAACATTCCAACAAAACAACAAGAAATCCAAATTCCTCAAAGGAAGGAAGTAGAGATACTGTTTCCTTAAATACTGGCAATACCAAAAGAACCATCTAAGTCAGCATTTAATTTCCTTCAAAAATTAAAAAATTAGAAAATTTTACTATAAATATCCTTTTATTACAAACTATCAATGATATACCCATCTATTCCAAGCTCATTAGAAGCATATGTACAAATTCATGAAAGAAAAAGAAGAACGAAGTCCAAACTATTCAAATCATTGGACAATCGTCTGAGATAATAATGGGAGGTAGGTCATTACCAAAATACATAGATCCTGGAATACCTATACTCACAATACATATTTGTGACATAGCCTTGAAAAATATTTTTGTCAATTTAGGAGCCGCTATTAATATCATGACTAAAGAAACAATGAAATATTTAGGGGTACATAAATTACAATCTTCTATTGTACTCCAACTCATAGATAGGTCTATTGTTAAGCCAGAAGGAAAACTAGAAGATGTTATAGTCTTTGTAAGTTCATGGGAATACCCTGTAGAATTTATAGTCTTACAACCCAAGAAAAAGTTAGGGGGATGTCCCTTAATTCTAGGGTGCCCATAGCTCACAAAAAATTATGCTTACATTAGTTATAGATAAGGAAATATGACTATTTATGATGGTAATAATACTAAAGATCTTAGCCTATTACCTGAATCAACAATAAAAGAAGAATTTCCAAAGCAATTATGGTATGATTTCCCTCATGATTTTTATGAAATATAAACCTTATCAATCAATGTTTTGATTGAAAAACTTCAAAAAGAGGTTGAGGGACCATTACCATTACTGTTAGAAAATCAAAAAGAAGATCAAGGTCAAGATAATGGTTGTTCATATGAATCTACTATAGCTATTAATGAGGCAAGCACAAGTAAGTCTCAACAATTGATATCATATGACTATTACTTAAATATTATTGAACATGAGATAATGGGGATATATGCAAACACAAAAATACAAGAAAATAGATATCACACCAGGAAGAACCTTGAATATCAGTGATGAGCTCACAAGCATACAAGAATCACAATTAATAGACGTGCTTAAGAAATATCAATCAACATTTACCTGGAACTACGAGGATATGAAAGGTACACATCCAAATATTTATACACATCACATTTTTATCCAAGAAGGATGTTATCTAGTAATACAACCCCAAAGAAGATTGAATCCAGCTATGAAAGATATAGTTCAATAAGAAATCATTAATCTCTTGAAGGTAAGATTTATATATCCAATTTCTAATAGTAAATGGGTGTCACCTCTTGTGATAGTCCCTAAAAATAATCGTAAATGGAGGATTTGTGTGGACTATAGGGAATTAAACAAAGTAACAAAGAAAGACTATTTTACCTTGCCATTCATTGATCAAGTTCTTGACACCTTGGCTGGAAAGAAATATTTCTACTTTTTGGATGGTTTTATTGGCTATAGTCAAGTTTCCATAGCTGAGGAAGATCAAGAAAAGATAACCTTCACATTTCTTGTAGGCACCTATGCTTATAAAGTCTTATATTTCAGATTATGTAATGCACCTACTACTTTTCAAAGAGTTATTTTAGCTATCTTTGTTAATTTAATCAATGAATGTGTATAAGTCTATATAGATGACTTCACAGTCTATGGTAATATCTTTGAAGAAACCTTGTCAAGGTTGCAAAGAGTTTTGGTTAGATGCCAAGAGAAAAACCTATATTTGAGTCATGAAAAGTGTTTCATGATGATGAGAGGAGGTATTATTCTAGGATATTATATATCAGAAGGTTTTAAATTAGATCCTGCAAAAATACAAGTTATTCAATCCCCTCAACCTCTAAAAACACAAAAAAAGGTGAGAAATTTTCTAGGACATGCAGGATACTACCGTAGATTCATTAAAGAATTCAGTAAATTTTTTTCTCCCATGATTAAGCTCTTAACAAAATAAAGTGAATTTAATTGGACTGAAGCATGTCAAGAAGCCTTTGAAGTTATAAAAAATAAATTGATTATTGCTCCAATCCTGAGAGGACCAAATTGGGAATTACCATTCCACATTTATTGTGATGCTTCAGGTTACACAATAGGGGCAGTATTGCAACAAGTTGAGAACAAAATACCTTATGCTATCTATTATGTAACTAAAAATCTACATGGAGCTGAGCTTAATTACACTATTACTAAAAATAAATTTTTAGCTATAGTCCATACCATCAATAAATTTAAATATTACATAACAGGGTATGAAGTATTTGTTCACACTGATCACTCTACCATTAAATACTTAATGAACAAAGTGACAATAGGAGGTAGAGTGGTTAGATGGCTTCTTTTTCTACAAGAGTTCAATGTCACAATCATAGATAAGGCAGGAAAATATAACATCATTGTAGATCACCTATCTCGTATGCAAATCTTTGATGATGGTGAATTAATTCTTGATAATTTCCTAGATGAACATTTGTTTGCTCTTTCTATTTTTACTCCTTGGTATGTTGATATTGTAAATTACTTAGTAACAGGAAAAATACCTCAAAATTATACATCGCATGAGCGTAGAAAATTAATACGTCAAATTATTCCTTATATGTGGATTCATGGAGTTTTGTTTAAAAAATTTCTTGACCAAGTAATTAGGATATGTGTGCAAGAAGAGGATATATATGACATAATTTGGGAAGCACATGAAGAACCCTATGGAGGCCATTATGCTACCCAAAGTACAACTAGTAAAATACTTCAAACTAGTTACTTTTGGTCTACCATGAATAGATATGTCCATAAATTTATTGATAGATGTGATGCTTGTTAAAGAGCTAGTAAGCCTACCCCTTCGATGGAGATGCCTTTGGTTTCACAAGTAGTGTTCCAACCATTCGAGAAATTGGGAATTGATTTTGTTGGACCAATAGACCCTCCAAGTTAAGGTAATAAACACATACTTGTGTGTACATATTATATTACTATGTGGGCTAAAGTTAAAGATTTACCATGAGCGCAAGCTGAACCAGTTGCTGATTTACTTTATGAAAATATTATGTAATGCTTTGAAGCACCTAGAGAGTTAGTTTCAGATCATGGAACCCAATTTATCTCCAAATTAATTGAACATTTTTTATATATATATCAAATAAAACATAGGAAAACCTCACCATATCACCTTCAAGCCAATGGACAAGTAGAAGTTACGAACAGAGAACTTGAAAATATAATTACAAAAACTGTAGCTGTTAATAGGGGTGATTGGGTTGAGATATTGAAAGAAGTTGTATGGGCATATGACACAAATTATAAAACTATCGAAGAATTATAACCTTATGAAATGGTCTATGGAAAACAAGCTATCATGCCCATCGAGTTTGAGATAGAAACCCTTCGCACAATGGTTACAACTTGATATGAATTTGGACCAAGCACATAAAGTTAGATTAGAAAAGTTAAATATTATGGATGAAAGGAGACTAGAGGCATTACACAGGACTGAAATAACCCAACAACAATGAAATAAATGATATGATAAACACGTTGTACCATGACATTTCAAACAAGATATTGGGCCTTGTTTTACTCTCGTTACCAAGACTTTCAAGGTAAATTGAGGACAAGATGGCTAGGACCCTATGAAATTAAAGAAATATTCAGGAATGGTACATTTAAGATTAAAACTATACATGATTCAACAAGGAAACTACTAGTAAATGGCCATAGGCTTAAACTTTACAAGAAGACATTATCTAAGGAAGAATTCATACACCACCTTAAGCAGCAAGCTAATTTATAGTACATGTCTAAAATGCAATCAACCAGTATTGAATAATAACTTCTCTCTCACGTTCTTCAAAAAAAAGAAAAAAAAGAGAAATATTATGCTTCCTTTTTTTCATCATGAAGTTTCTATATTTGCAGTATTTCTATCTTATTTTCATCAATTTTTAGTCTCAATTATTCAAAAATAGTCCAAGAGTATATTTATTTAAAGAAATTGTAGTAAAATGGCTACCACATGTTGCATAATACCTTGTTTACTAGATAAAATTCCAAAGAATTCAGCAGGAAATAAAGGCGACAAAGATGGTCATTTGATATTCAACAAGAAGGCAAAAGTTTGAGTGAAACAGTGCAAAAGACAAGTTAAAATGGAGTGATAATATTTAATTTATAAATTATTTAAATTCAGGATGTATATAAATTTTATAAATAAATATTAAAAGGAACTTTATCAAAGGTGAAATATTATAATGGTTAGAAGTGCCATGGTGAAAAACCAAATAAAATATTTGTAATTTTTATTACAATATTTTATATTGCAAAAGTGGGTTTACAAAGTCTAAAAATATTTTAATAAACCCAAAGGTTGGGTTAAAGGTTGAAGACCAAAGCATATTTTAAACAAATCCAAAGGTTGGATTTAAACAAGGCAAATCTTATTTCCATCGACTTTGTAGAAGACAAGGGAAGCGTCAATGTTTTTAATATAATGGGAATGCATATTAATACCATGCCAAAGTTAAGTTTCGAATTACCCTTGCTCGATTTGAAAGAGAAGCACATCAAATTTAATGCAGAGCTCATGATAGTGTTGTGCAAATTTTGTGGTTTGACTTGATGGTGAAAGGGATAAAAGCAAGCGCATTGATTGTTTGAAAGCCAACAAGGCACTTTGGCCTAGTGGCAAGTGGTCTGCAAGCGTACATTTTGGTGTGCATTGTGGTTAGTGTTCGAATCCCATAGAATATTTTGGTGGACACGTTGAAGGCGCCAATCAATAGGGGCATACATTTTTGCAAGGCTAGGAAGGAGTCTTGAAGCACGTGGTGCTTATTCCTTCCCAATGAGCTTGTAAGTTCGTGTCGTGTTTGCACCATGGGCAAAGATGTTGTGAGGGCTGCGTTGAGAGTTCAAAAATCTCAAAGGCAAAGGTACATTTTTAATGTTTTATTTTATTAATGCCTAAGTTGGAGGTATAAGGTTTTTGGTGGTTGAAGTCTTTGCATTGTGATAAAGGTTGATAGTTGAGAAATATCATTAGGAGGTATAAGGAGAATTCTATTTTTATTTTCAAGTCTTAAGTTTTGTTATTGTGGAAAATTGAAAGGCTAAGACTTCGTGAGTTGTGTGTTATTTCCAATAAAGGGTTTTGTGATTATTGTGAGGATATTGCTTATTGTTTAAGTTGGAGTGATAAGGTGTAATTGTGATATTATTTTTGTGATATAAAAATTATCCTCTAAGCCTTATTGAATTTGTCAAAGAAGTAATTGTGAGTGTGGCAGATTTGTAAGGACAACTACTCTTCAAGAAAATGTATGGGCAAAATTCTTCTTTGTTGAGTTAGATGGTTGGATTGATTGAAAATTAATTTTGGAGTGAAAAAGATTTAATTAGGGTTTCCTTTTTGAATGTGGTTGAGTTATTGCTTCAAGTTTTTTTGGATTGTGAGTTGTGATTAAACCTTGTTTGATAAGCATTATTGTTTAGACCATTGGTTGAGTGAAGTACTTTGAGTTTATGATTCAAGGTTTTCTGAATTGAGAGTTGTGATTAAAACCTTGTCTTATTAGCATTGTTGTTGAAGCCTATGGGTGATGAAAAGAACTTGAACTTGAGTTAGAAAATAACATGAGTATCATTGTTATGTGAGATTTTTTGTTGAGCATTGTTGGAAACATTTTGAGTTGGATGATACATGCTTGGACTAGGGTTTGTGAGAAAGGGTTGTTCCTTGAGGTGATTGGTTGAGTAGAGTTGATTAAGCCTAGTCAAGTGAATGCATGAAGTGGTTGTTCAAGTTACATGAAATAAAATATTCTATATTCTGATTGAGTTGAGATTGAACCTTGATAATAGAACATATTGAGTCTCTAACAATTCTCTTTATGCTTCTATGAGATTGAGTTGAGATTGAGCATTGAGTATATAACATATTGAGTCTCTAAAAATTCTCTTTATGCTTCCATGAGATTGATTTGAGTTGAGATTGAGCCTTGAGAATAGAACATATTGAGTCTCTAACAATTCTCTTTATGCTTCTATGAGATTGAGTTGAGAAAGTGATTGAGAATTGAGTATAGGACATATTGAGTCTCTAACAATTCTCTTTATGATTCTATGAGATTGAAAAAGTTCTATGTGGACTTGTTAAGCTGATTTGAGGCAAGTCTTTGAGAAGGCTTGTGGACTGATTTTGTGTGAGCTTTTGTGGAAGCTTGCAATGCAGATTTGAGCAAGTCCTAGAGAGGATTTATTGAGCAGATTTGGACAAGTTATAAGTGAGCTTGTTGAGCAGATTTGGATAAGTTATCAGTGACCTTGTTGAGAAGATTTAGACAGGTTATGAGTGGACCTGTTGAGCAGGTTCTGATTGGACCTATTGAGCAGATTTGAGCAGGTTCTAAGTGGACCTGTTGAGCAGATTTGAGTAGGTTCTAAGTGGACTTGTTGAGCATATTTGAGTAGGTTTTGAGTGGACCTATTGAGCAGATTTGAGTAGGTTTTGAGTGGACCTATTGAGCAGATTTGAGCAGGTTCTGAGTGGACCTGTTGAGAAGATTTGAGAAGTTTTAGAGTGAACCTATTGAGTAGAGCTTTGGAGGTGATAGAGCAGAGAGGACAAAGACTCTAGTGGATAGAGATCCATTAGACAGGACATTGAGGACAAGTATTCTAAGTGAGGACAAGATTCTTCAAGTGGAGAGAGATCCACAATCTATTAAGATCCTGCTATAAAATAAACTCAAATAACACACTCTCACACAATTGCTTGGAAATAACTCACATAAACATCACATTAATATAACAGAAATTTGCATAAAGAACAATCTCACAATAGAACTGAATCGCAGGCCTCTTCGAGGGGGCAACCTCCTTCAATACTTCATTAATTTTGCAAAAGATGGTTACATTGGTGCCTTTTCGGGTATTTAAGGAGTTTCCTTCCAAGGTTGGTTTACATGCAAAATGCCACCTGGATTACATGCATAATGCCACCCGAATTACATGCATAGTGCCACTTTGAATTACATGCACAATGCCACTCAAATTACATGCACAATGCCACACGAATTACATGCACAATGCCACCTATCTACCATGTGTTACATAAAAAGGGTGCCATTTGTCATAGGCACTACCTAAGCTAAAACTTAGAACATTACAAAATATTAATCATGGGTACTACCCACGTTCACTAGGAATTATTACATCAAGGAAGTTATTACATTAAGGGTTAGGATGAGATCCTAACATGCCCTTCTCCTTGAAGAAGCTTTATCCTAAAAGCTAAAAATGAGGAAACTGTTGCTAGAGTTGATGGAGGGACTCCCATGTAGCATCCTCAAGTTGAAGTCCACGCCACTGAACCAGGACCTCTATGATGGTACGGTTGCGAGTTCGACGATACAGCAGCTGCTTTGGTGCAAGTAAGATGGAGCCTTCTTCATCCAATTCGGGAAGTGTTGATGGAACCTATACCTTGGAGCTGCACAAAATGTAGGAGGGAGGCATGAGTGGAGGGTGCCCGTACTCAGCCTCTGGTGGTGGTATGATAGGAAGTGTTGTACCACCATTCGGCCAAAGAAATCCATTTTGCCCAATGAGTAGGATGATCGGAGGCAAGTAGCGAAGGTAGGTTTCCAAGTAGTTATTAACAACCTCTGTTTGACCATCCGTTTGCGGATGGTAGGCTAAACTCATTGTGAGCCGAGTCCCCCGCAACTTAAACAACTCTTGCCAAAAATTGCTAGTAAGGTCGGGATCACGATCGGATACAATGGAGGTTGGCATGCCATGAAGGCTAAATATGGAGTCAAGGAAAATTTGGGCAATAGTGAATGCTGTGTAAGGATGGGCTAGGGCACAAAAGTGAGCATACTTTGAAAGGCGGTCCACTACCACAAAAATAACAGACTTGTCTCCAGATTTAGGTAGCCCTTCTATGAAATCCATAGAGATGTCAGTCCACACCTGATCCGGTATCGACAAGGGTGGAAGAGTGCCCGAAGAGTGCACTGTTTCTCTTTTCATCCTTTGACCTGTGTCACAGTCTACCACAAAAGAGCGAATGTCCTATTTCCTACCTTTCCAAAATAAGGTGCGCTTGAGTCGCTCATAAGGTGGTCTGATATTGGGAGGTGTACTATCCGGTAATAATGGAATGGCATGGTCGTGAGAGCGATGCAAGTGGTCATGTGATGGGTTCCGAAAAGATGGCCTCATGTTTGTGGAGAATCTGTTGCATGTCTTGTGGGATTTCACCCATTGGAGATGTGGATGGCTCGGATGGAGAATAGTTGTGCAATGACCCCACGTGATGATTTCTTTAGCAATTTCTCCATGTCGTTTGAACCGATAATTTGAGGTGTTCCTGTCTGGGAGCCCTTGATGATGTGTGTTTGTCCGTTCCGGAAGAACCGCATCCAAAGTTTAGCAAAGTTCCAACTAATAGTGCCCAACGTACTCAACCATTGGCATCCCAAAACAATATCACATCCACCCAAATGGAGGGCAAACATGTCCTGCTTGAGTTCATAATCCCCTATCTTGATTTTAACATTGTGACACTTTCCTTTACAAGATAAGGTTCCCCCATTGGCTACCATGACCTCAAAGGAATTACAATTATGGATATAGCAATTTGCCCGTTGAGCAACTCTAGGGTCAATGAAGTTGTGCGTGCTTCCCGAATCCAAAAGGATGGAAAGACGTTGGCCCTTGAAACATCCTGTAACCTTCATGGTTTGAGGAGTAGTAATGCCTGCAAGGGCATGGATTGTAATTGATGTCTCAGGTTCCTGTTTCCCTTCTTCTTGTGGGGGAGGTGTTTTTGGAGGGTCCTCATCCTCATCACTCTCGTCAACGGTATCAGGTTCTCCAACATCTATCAAGAACAATTTTTTGTGTGCACACTTATGCCCCTTGAAAAACTTTTCATCACAATTGTAGCATAATCCTTTGGCACGACGTGCATCCATCTCTTCGGTGGTGAGGTTCTTGGGTGCAGTAGGTTTATTATCATCTGGGTGTTGGGCTCTCAGGGGAAATGAAGGTCTATCTTGAGAAAACTTTGATGGGCGTCTTTGGGCAGAGAGTTTAGATTCGGCCAGACGGGCCAAACTGATAGCTTCCATCATAGTTCGTGGTTTCAACATTTTGACTTCTGCTTGGAGTTCCATCTTCAACCCACTGATATAACAACTCTGGAAGAACCCTTCACTCAATCCTCTTGTTCGATTGGCCAATTTTTCAAATTGAGCTTGGTACTCTCGAACTGACCTCGTTTGTTGTAGTTTGGATAAGGCTCCCGTGAAGTCCTCAAACTCACTAGGACCAAATCGAGTGAGTATTTGGGATTCAAAATCCTCCCAAGAGAGATTTGGGTAGGTAAGACGCAACCATTGAAACCAGTGTAGAGCCTCAGATTCCAAGTTAAAGGAAGCCATCTGGACTCGATGAAATATTGGTACATTATGAAGTCGAAAGAATTGGTCAACCCGACATAGCCACCCATCAACATCCTTCCCACCGAATTTGGGAAAGTCCAACTTGGGCATTCTAAAGGGTGTATCATGGTCACGATTCCTTGTAGAACTCTCAGCTTGGTATTCTGATTTGGGTGGTTCTCTTCTCAGTTTGCTATCCACTTGGGTGGCCTCATGCTCTAGGCGAAGACCTTGGACTTCTTCCCTTATGGAGTGAAAAGCCGAGTTCAAGTTCTCAATGGATTTTGTTAGGGAATCCAAGTGTTCTAGTTCTTTCCGGTGTCCACGAGTACCCTGGGCCATTTTTTGACCTTTTGTGACCAATTACTAAAAATAGAATTGAATTTTTTTGACTTACTATTTTTAGTAAATGCCCAAAAAAGTGCTTGGGTGCTATATATCAAAGTGATCAGTAGGAGGAGGTGGTCACAATGAGCTATATCTCTTAACACTACTTTTTGGCACCCCAGACTTTTTTTTTTTATCTCCTGTTTTGCTGAGTCTAACGGTGTTTACAGATTCTGATTCTGAGCTACTGAGCAAAAGTTGGGTACTGGAGCACTATCTAAAACTGGCCATGTTTCACACTCAAGATTCTCTGTATTTTGCGAGTGACCGATATGACAGCTCTGTTTCGACTTTGAAGACCGTGAATTCTGCCTCGACCGTGCCGACCTCTCCGACCCGACTAACTCGATCGTGGATCGCCACTGTGAATTTGACTGTTACTCTCCAGACTTTCAACTTAAGTGTCACCCTCATGGCTTATCCCGAATGCATGTCCCTTTTGTTATTTTTTTTGGTAGAGGACTCCTTTCTCATATGCTCACTTTTGAAATGCAGGTTTACGAATGGGGGTGTTTGGATTCTTATTTTGATTTTTATTTTTGTATTTTTTACAGGTTGCGCTTTTAACAGAACCAGGGAATGCTAAGTATAGGAGTATGTACCACCCATAGGCCCTCTAATATACCCACAGGGACGAACAATAGTGCTCGGACCAATATTTCGAGCCACTACTCAAGGAGGATTCCACACATACCCTTGAGCACACTACCTGCCTCTCTGAAAATACGGGAGGGTAATCGTCCAGGATGCTGTGTCCCGTAGACTATGAGTAATACAAGGTCGAAGAGATTCCTAATGGCTAAAATTTTGTTTAATCCTAAATGGTCTCCCGATATACCCGAAGATACGTGGGAGCTCAAGTCCGTGCGCGAGTTCTGTCTGAGGCCTGGGTATTGGAGCCTGATCGCCCCTCACTTCACTAGACGCTTTATGGGCTATCTAGCTTAGCCAATAACGACAGATCCTTCACGATATTTTAAAACCCCCGATACAGGGTTTCTACCTACTCAACTAATAATATATTTTTTTGTTTTTGGTCTGGAAAAAAAACACTATATTTTTTTTTTGGATTTTTTTAATAAGGAAAAACAAAATGGAAAAAACACACGGAATTTATACCTAACAGGCGGATTGGATGGCAAGAATCATTGCAGTTGCAGTAGAACTTGGCCCTGGAAAGCGCTCTGATACCACTTGTTAAGATCCCGCTATAAAATAAACTCAAATAACACACTCTCACACAATTGCTTGGAAATAACTCACATAAACATCACATTAATATAACAGAAATTTGCATAAAGAACAATCTCACAATAGAACTGAATCGCAGGCCTCTTCGAGGGGGCAACCTCCTTCAATACTTCATTAATTTTGCAAAATATGGTTACATTGGTGCCTTTTCGGTATTTAAGGAGTTTCCTTCCAAGGTTGGCTTACATGCAAAATGCCACCTGGATTACATGCATAATGCCACCCGAATTACATGCACAGTGCCACTTTGAATTACATGCACAATGCCACTTGAATTACATGCACAATGCCACACGAATTACATGCACAATGCCACCTATCTACCATGTGTTACATAAAAAGGGTGCCATTTGTCATAGGCACTACCTAAGCTAAAACTTAGAACATTACAAAATATTAATCATGGGTACTACCCACGTTCACTAGGAAATATTACATCAAGGAAGTTATTACATTAAGGGTTAGGATGAGATCCTAACACAATCAGTGCAGTGGAGGCAATCTTCTACAGGATCACCAACTAGAGCATAGGAGAAGGAGTTCTCCTATGGATAGAGATCCACAAACCAGATTTAGGGGATCAACATCTCCTTTGGAAAGATGTCCATAAACATTGTAATTGAGAAGGATTCCCAAAATATTATTTGAGAAATATTTAGAAGAAATATTTTCTTTGTGGAGGTAGCCCACATTGGGTGAACCACATTAAAATCTGTGTCTCTATTGTGTATGGTGTTTTGTGCATTTCTTTGATTACTGCTATTGATACTGTTATTTATACACTGCATAATATTGATTTGAAAAGAAAAGTAAAAAGTGGTATTATACTATTCACCCCCCCTCTTAGTATAAGCTTGTGTTCTTCAAGTGTTTTGAGTAAATTTTCATTGAAATTCAAGCAATATTTTGATATTGTAAGTTATTCCTAGTCAATCAAGTTTTTTTCTTAGATTATGCACATTTGAACATATAAAAACATTATGATATTTGGAGAGATTAACTCATGAGTTACTATTTCCATAAAGTGAATAGTTTCCCTTGCTTATCCATCTATGCACATGGCCTAGAGTACTAATGAATTGGCAAAAGGACAAGCTCACCCTTCATCCTTAAAAAAAAAAATCATCCCTTGCTCCTCATCTAATCGAGCAAGTATCCCAAAAATATCTTCTTGATTCCTCTAAAAATAAGCAATAATCCCAAAAAGCAATAACAATCCCGTGCTCCCTCTGAAAATGAGCAAGTATCCAAAAAAAATTTAAAATAAGGGTAAAAGAGCTTGAATCCCTATAATTTTTAGTATCTCAAAAACCATGGGATGATCCTCATTACAGCAATGGGTTGAATGAAACCTTCCTGACAATAAGATATCCTTAAGCAGTAGCACTAAGTCTGGAAAAGACCTATGCATGCTCACAAATAAGATAACTTTTTGGAATAAGTGACATTTGCTTTACTCAATCCTTACTCATAATGGGAAATGAATATTCACTGCACACACAATTGGTCCTTGAAAAGCTTGAAAATACTAGGATAAATTTAACACCATATTGATTTATGAAATGAATAGATGAGTTTGTTTAAAGTCACTAGGATATTTAAAGTCTTTGAGAAACAGCTCTAGAATATTATAAGCAGGCAAAATTCAGATGTAAATTCCTATGGAAGTATTATATTTCATTTTATCCTACAAATATGTGGCTTGTATCTCTCAAAACTTTGCATCCTTTAGAAAAAACCATCAAGATAATATCAAAATATCTATTCTATTTTTCCAAGTAAATGCAATGATCCAAGCCTATGATAGATGCCTATTTTTGTATACACTAATGACTGATATCAAGTTTTATAATCATTATTTTTATCTCACTTGGATACTCCTTAATGAAATTTAGGAATCATAATCACAAAAATTATAATAAACCCCCATAGATAATAAAACACCCTTCATATTGTTAGAGTTTGAGAAAATTATTTATTATGCTATCCACCATAATATAAATAAAACACTCTTTATATTGTTTTGGCTATATAGCCAAAATTATAGTTTGGGGGGCAAATAAAGGCACACGAAGTTCACAATATAGTTTTTGGGGAAGAATCAAGTAAAGTATTTTCTCAACTATAACAACTATAGTTTTCATAGATGTCTTCGGTAGATGTCTTCTGTAGAGGTCTTCTATAGACGTCTTCCGTAGATGTATTTTGTAGATGTCTTCTGTAGAGGTCTTTCATAGATGTTTTCTGTAGATGTCTTCCATAGAGGTCTTACGTAGATGTCTTATGTAGATGTCTTCCATAGAGGTCTTCCATAAATATTTTGTGTAGATATTTTTTGTAATAATCTTCTATAATATTTTTCTGTAATAATCTTCTATAAAAATCTTTTGTAGTAATCTTCTATAAGCGCCATCTGTAGACGTTATCCATAACACATACTATAAAATATTCTTAAGTGTTAAAACTTAAACTGGCTCCAGGTATAAGAGACACATTGCAATCCAAAAAACAACAAGACGAGTGATAAGTATGTGTCAACAAAGATTATAAGGAAAATATGGCAGTGATATTTTAGGAAGAATAAAAGGGGATAAAATAAAAAGAATATTAATAAAACCCTTTTTAAAGCGTGTCCACGAAGGTATAAATGAGAAACCTTGTATAAGATGTGTACACCCAAAATAGTACCATGTGCCACTAATTTTTAAAACCCTCTATTAAAAGCACAGATGTTCTCGGGGGCTGAAAATAAAGGTTTCCAAGACGAGGGTCAATTGAAAATATTTTACGTGGATGCATTCCTTTGAAGAAACATAAAGAGATGACTACATAAGCGTCATGGACTACTAGGTACATGTTCACATAAAGGCAAATAAACTAGGATGTGGACCAATTTAATTGGCCATAAAATCTAGGCATCGACGATGAACACCACGTATTAATTGCAATATCAATATAAAACACGACATGGTGGAACACCATGTGGAAAAAATGTAGCATGTACGACAGAGCAAAACATAAGAATACAACGTGGGCTAGTGACATGCTGGAAGACAAAATACTATATGCCATATACATGGTAAAAGATTAAAATGTTATTTTTTAGCCATCATGGTGATTAAAAGATATTATAGCACTTGGCACTAAAAACCCATCCTCGCCATGCAAGGTGGCAAGTAAATTTTGCACCAAAGGAAAAATTTACCATCCTAAAATTGATGTTGATGAATGACAAGTGGACCCTTACACCAATCATGGGAGATGCCACGGATGGACAATGCCCACCGTTTATTAAATCTTGAACGAAAGGTTGCAATTAAAGGAAGAAAACTCATGATAAATCTAGAAACATCACCATAATAGCTACGAATTGAGACAATCACCAACACGTGGTATTTATCAGCCAATTACATGATAGTGACATAGATTTAAGCCGTAAATCATCAATTAAACCAAAATTGATAGACACGATTCACCGAGCCATGATATTATTCTTTGTCGTTGATTAAGGTTAAGTGGTCACTATTGTTGGATAAGGTTAAATGGATGATCTAGATCCTTTGCATGGCTAAAACTCTATGCAAAGGAAAATAAACCCTAAAAATTTTCTTTTCTTTCGTAGAAGGCCATATAAAACTGTTGAAAATTATCTGCAAATCGAAACAGAGTTGAAACGCTACCAGATTTACGAATGAAGCAAGATTGAAACCTCGAAATTGTGAGAGGAAACACGAGTAAAAAAGATATTTTGAGAACAACGTCGTAGGGTGACAAAATTTTAGCAAGGTGAAAGGTGAAAGCGACAGGTAATTTTTAACTAATTCAATTTTTTTAGTCATAGAAAAACTAGATGTTTTAAACACCTTAACTATTACGATACATATACAATTAATGAATACTTTTCAGTAGTTTACGCAGAAGGATAGGTTAAAATTAAACTGTTTCTGCTGATAAAAGAACCTATTGCAAAAATATGAAATTACTCCTAAATATTACGTTTTCGCATAATATTTTATGGAAATAATGAATTCTTCTATTTTGCAAAATGTAAGATGTTTTTTTTTATGTGATTGAAATAACTTTTGCAAGTCTCTTAGCTACTAAAAATAAATTTTGAAATTTTCTCACCAATATTTCTATATACCCTTTTACCCTAAACCATGTCATTTTCTATGTTTCAGAAAAGAAGCGAGCCCCTATCCACTGGAACATAGAATCCTAGTGATTCTATAAAAGAATTGTTCCAAAGATCTAGGTGGTGGTATGCCCTCACAAAGTTCAGAGGGCATGAAAAGGGGGTTGCCAAGCAATTTATTATGAACTATAACCCTGCAAAGATGACCACCCAAATCAAAGATATTCATTTTGACCTAAACTTGAGTGTTATCTCTGAAGTTCAAAGTCTACCAGAAGTAGGGTTGCCTTTTTACAATCCTCTAAAAGTATCACTCAATTGGTATTAAATTTTTGGTGAAAAATGCACTATCATTCACAATAAGGAAGGATGGATTAAGGGCATCACCACTTCTTCACTTCCTCTTATGTGGTAGGAAGTCACTATCCTAATCATTAAGTTATTTACTTTAGATTTTTGAATGTCTACCTATGTAGCCTACCATCTTCGAATGCTGATAAACTTGAAATTTTTGAAAAATAATGATTGTATCATCAACCTACCATATTTTCTATTTCAATCTCTAAAATACACTGCTGTTTGTGTTCAGTCTCTCTCATAAAAAACCTAAACTTCATTTAATTGCACACCATGGACTTATCAAATAAATAGTCTTGAAAATAGCACATGAAGTAAAAGTAGCTTGAAACATAATACTCAAAGAGTGTAACCAACCAAAATATTTTGAGTCTACCAGAAATAAGCTTCAAGAAGAAAGTCTATCTAAGGAGGATCATGAGTTAGAAATTTAGGAGGAGGAGCCTGAGATCCCAAAACAAAAACATCAAATTATCACAAAAACTACTAAATCATCTCAACCTATGCAAAAACATCGATGTCAAAAACACACTCTTGAAACTCGTGAGAAAGGAGATATGTCAAGGCACAAATCTAACTTACCCACACCTGAACTAGCTGTTGAAACTTTGTCGCACCTTCGGGCACATAACACTATTTTACAAATAAAATTTGATAAACTGAGGGAGGATTTCACAGAGCACTCAAAATTGGTCCAATGAGCCCTTGCCCTTCAAATAGACATGATCAAGCAAATTTCAATGGATAAGGTGATGAAACATGCTGAACCTGTCAACAAAATGCCACCTGTCGATGCTTCTCCTAATAAAATTTCAACAATCGGTAGGAAGCCCAAAAATTTTGTCAACTTCAGTAAGACAAGCTACAACAAACCCTTTGAATTTTCCAAACTCCTTGAAGAAGAAAGCTCACAACCACTTGCCAGTCTAACACAACATAATCAACTAAAAATATTGGATCCTTCCACCAAGATAGGAACTGCACCAAGGAATCTAGACCTAAACATTGGGATACCTCCAAAAGTTAATGCAGTCATCGACAACATAGTTGCATCAGTTGAGAAACCTCTACCTTCTCAAATGCAAGGTACAGTGCAGGAAGAGGATTCCATCGAGGTTGATCATATTAAAATATTCATGGTCGAAACACTGATTGGTGAGCAGAAGGCCAAAGAGTAGGTACAAAAGGTGAAACGATAAAATAAATTACCGCAAACACGACCTCCATCATCAAGAATTTCCATCCAACAGTCATAAGTTGGATAAACTATTTAAATACTTCTATGATTTTCAGACTTAAATATTTTATATTTATATATTATTATTTCTACAAAATGTTTGAATATTTTGAATGTCTTATATCTGTAGATTTATTTTCTTTGTTACTTATATATCTCCAAGGATGACATTATAGATAGTGTTTTCTGTTTAAATTTATTTATGCAATGCTTAATGTTACAATTTTTTGTAGGTTATCACAAGTGAAATGATTTTGAAAATTCATTTTTCTATTAGAAACTATCATGATATGAAGAATTGTAAACAATTTTTGTTGACAAAACATATAAGTGCTAATTCATCCATCAGATAATGATTATATGTTTTGTGTTCATTACTGCAATTGTTTCTTTTATGTAAAACTGTTACAGATAGTCTTCAGATAGATGATTGAAAAAGTTATTATTTTATTTTTAATCTGATTAATAGCCTATGTAATATATGTGTTGTTATAAACAATTTCTTGTGAAAATCTGAAAAATTTTGTTATAGATATTTATGTAGAACCTATGTTGCAATTGAAAATTTTTGGTATATTCAGAAAGATCTCTGAAAATATTTTTTTTTTATACTGCTACTACTGATTTTCAGAAACCATGCATAATAGACCTATTTGATCATTTCTAAAAATATATTTGTATTCTTTTTGTTGTTTCATACAATTGTAAATTTCTGAGAAAATGTGTAAAATTTCTTAAAATACTTTAATTTGTAGTATGCTGTGTGAAACATGTGTAATATTTGTGATATCTATGATATTTTTTTGAAACCTCATTTTCTTCACATGCATGAGGACATGCATATATTTCAGTTTGGGTGAAAATAATGAGTAATTATTTGGCATATATTTTTTGTAGTAAATTGTTTCATTTCTATATTTAAATTGTGAATATAATATATTTAAAGTATGTTATTTTTGCTTATTTATGTGATTTATTAGTTAAAAATATGGATGTAGTTAATCTGACAAATGTGTGCATCTCATGCAAAATACGTCCAAGTTGTGAGTGATTATATAGAAAAATGATAGATTGTTTTATGGGTGTATGATGCATCAGTACAAGCTTCAGATTAATCTCGGATGTGAAAAGATGAACATAAGAACGATAGATTAAGAAGTCTCTAGGCGTAGTGACAGAACAATGGCTAAAGATTGTTACAGAAAATGGTAGTTGAAGTATGTTACAGAAGACAGTTACTGAAGTAGGTTGTAGAAGGTAGCTACTAAAGATTGTTACCAAAAGAAAATTTTACCAACAGTTACCGAATAAAGTTGATCAACGCTGCCTGCCACCTTAGTGACAACATGGCACTCTTACATGACAACAAAAGATTATAGTCAGATTAGTTAGTTGACTTGTCACATATTCTTCATGAGGATATTGTGATTAATAAAGTTGTTGTAACTTTATTCCGTAAGATTGTGTAGTTCAAATATTGTTAGGTTGATTAGATTTTGATGCAAGATTGTTGTCCTTCTCGTGATTTAAGGGACATATAGTTATGTGTTATATCTTGCGAAATGTCTAAGTTAGTATTGTTTTGTTATGTTAGTTCATAAAGTGCCACTTGGACCACTTAGGTTTTTTATTGAGTCCAAGCAACTTTAGGAATTGTGTTAGTTTAGATTGTTATTGTTAGTACATAGTTGTCGCATTATCAAGACCACAAATCCACATGGCAAAATACATGGAAGAATATTACTTAGAATTGTCCAAGTCACAATATATATTACATAGGGAGACCTTTGAAAAGGTCTAATGTTCAATATTCTAATGAAAATTTGTATGATGTGAAAATAATGTTGAAACAACTCTGTACAATTTCTTAAGAAATGCACCAGCATGTACATTTGGACTTCCAACAATAAAAGCAACACTTTACTCTTCACATATGGTAACTGTGTCATTTGTATTTACTGCTTGGTTTTCTTTATGTAGTTGTAATTGTAATTTTATTGCATCCATAGAATAGAATAATGTTAGTAGTAGTTATGCATCTTAGTTATTGAGATAAAGTAGTTTAGGGGAGAAATACTTACATTATCCTCTAGGAGGTAGGACCCACTCCTACAATCAATCCCTAATATCTCGCCCCTACAATAGGTTAGAAATAGTTAATTAACCTTAGAACATAAAATAAATTAAATTGCACCTCTATAGAACAAAAAATCAGAATAGATAATTAAAACTAACTGCATGAGGATCCTCACTAATAGATCAAATCATCAATAGGTAATAGTTATTAGTTATCCTCGCCAACAGATAAAATCATAAATAGGTAATTATCATACTTACTGCATAAATAATAAATTGCATTTAATTTTCATTTTTGTACAATTTAATTTATGTTCACTATAATCATTACTTTTTTGCAAAACCTAAAACTAAAAGAGATCTAAATTAATATTAGAATTGATCCCCATGATACAATCTATACTGGATTCCTACTCTTTAAATCTAACCTTGATTACCCTGGATTGATAAAATTAACTATTACAACTGATCACATCCACATTTGGAATAAGCATCGATGGATCCCTCAACATATCTAAGGGAGACACTATAGGTCATACTCCCTGCTCTCCATCCCTCCTCTATATCATGATAGGTGGATCTAGTCACCCTTGTCATAAGCTAAATTGTCGCATCACTCTACTGAAAGGAAAGTACTCAACCTACCGTTGATATTGCCCCACTACCCATATCCCTTGGTGAATCTTCCCTAACTACTTCTCATCCTCATCCCATATAACATCGTCCCTTCAGGGTATCCACTAGATGTGCTCTGTACGTAACCCATCTAACATCCATATCCAAAATAGACCATCCCATGCATGCCCCCTCTTCACCTGGATATCCATATCCGTATGCCACCTCAAGGTGTAGGGTACAAAATCTCCCATTAATACATGCACCTCATACGACAACAATAAGGGTCACTCCACCATGATATGCTCCCATGATCACACCTATAATAATGGACTCACTCTCAAGCCAGATCACCTTGCTGTCAATATCTCATAGATTTCTCTATACACCTATGCTAGTAGCACAAACACCCATGTAAACACCACCTCACACTCCACCATATCACACACTATTCCCATCATATTCCAGGGGAATTTCATCCCTAAACTATCTGGCAACACATAGCTCACTATCATGAGCATTGCCATGTAGTGGAGGTTGAGAAACATCTCTTCCTTCTAATTTTACTCATAATATACCTCCTTTTTATGTTGTACCTCTCCCAACCTATCCCTAAATGTTTTTTGTGATGTCTCTACCTTTGCACCATCTATAATTGCTCTCACTGTAATGCCATCTATTGGAAACTGATATATATTGTATATATCCTCTAGTGTAATCGTCATATCCCCTATAGGAATATGAAAGGTGTTTTGATCTGTATCCCACCTCTCACATAAAGCATATATATATGCTCTATTGGCATGCACAGTATGCAACTCCTATAGGCTCTTAATGCCCACCGCACCCATAAACTTCCCATCCTCATCTATCCACTCATCCCCTAGGATATCTCTTAAAGTTCACACATGATACAATGAATCTCTCATTAGTATCACATGTATACAAATTCATCACCATTTTTACATAGAAACATTCATCACACACACACACACATCATTCATCACATATCAAGCCAAACAAAAAAAAATTGGTTCGCACCCACACGTGCAAACCTGGTTTGCACACTATTGTGTGAACCTTCCATGGAGGGCATTTTTGGATACCCATTATGCCCTTTCATGGTGGAAGCTCTCTCAAAACCTAAAAATAGGATATTTAACATCCACAAAGTACATAGTCATGCACTATGAGGTATACATTCAGATTGTAATCAAATCATCAAAACGATAAAATAAATAACATTTTTGGATACCCATTTTGATTTTTACAGTAAAAATTTATTCAGATTTCACAAACAACACATCAATCATGCAAAAAACAAAGTCAAATCTCACACACAATACGCCACACAAGTCAAACATCGCAATCCAACGATAAAAATAGGAAACCAAAAATATTTTTGGATACCCATTTGGCCATTCTCATACTTTGTGCACACATTTTAGTCAACCATAAAATGCACTCGTTCATTCAAACTCAAACATGCATTTTCGTACTTTTCAAAAATTTACACAAATCAATCAACTTGTGTTTCATGCAATTATCAGTGGTATACCACTCTTGCCACTCATGCTTGCATGTCTACCCACCATCTCAGCTTTGCCTTGATATCTTGGCAATGCTCCACTTCACAACTTCTTTCTCACTCTTCTCTTACTAAATTTGCAGACCACAAATGATGCTTGCACAAGTGAAAAAGGGTTTTATTTCTAAAAATTTATAGGTTCGCACCCACACGTGTGAATATAGTTCATACACTTCTACACAAACCAACCCTTGCCATATCATCTGCATTTTTTTTGAATTTTTTAGATTCCTCTTCCATTTCCATCCCTATTTTTCTCATTTTTCTACTTTTTATCACCATCATCTTATTTCAATCGATTCATAACCACTTTTCGTCTACTCCATTACCGATTCATCGCTTGAGGGATATTCATACAAAAATCTGCTTTGCATAAGATCAAAAAACCAAACATCCAATTATGGGTATTACATCTGTCTAAGAAATTTTTTGTTGAATATTATCTCAACATAAATCCAATCCCAAATCAAACAATTGCTAAACAACGAGAGTCATGCATGAAATGAATACATCTTGATTTCATTCTTTATAGGTATGCATAAGACCACTTTTTGAATGATGCACATGATATGTCCTTGTCATATAGCTCTAATGGTTTGACAAATGTTATATTGCACTCATTAATCAATCATTAGCAAAAAATTGAAAAGGCATTTGTTCTATTCACAATTGGAACATCTTGCATTGATCATAAGACAAAGATATATTAAGTTTCCCCCAAAAGCACCCAGTACGAAATTGCAAAGTGTTGTACTAAATTGTAAATTACATGTTTCAACATCATGTTTCTTTTGTAATCATTCACATTATTTCATCCAAACATTCTTCGTCTTTCCATTCACCCCATCACCTTCTTCTATCATATTTTTGTACTAAACCATGTATTACATAACATAATATAAAAATAGGTAAATGTAGACACCTAAAAGTCACACATAGTCACCCGTAGTCACATGTAGTCACATGTTGTCATGTGTAGTCACATGTAGTCATGCGTAGTCGCATGTAGTCATGTAGTTATGCATAGTCACATGTAGTTATGTGTGGTCATGCATAGTTACCCATAGTTGTAAAACCTACAAAACTACACTAATCATGCACAAAACACCTCCTATTCATGAAAGGGCTATCTATAAGACCCTTTAGGTCATATAATCCTTTTCCTACACCTAATCATGGTCCTCATGTGACCATCTCCTCCAAAAATCCTAATCATGGTAATTCTAATTCATTTTTTAAAGTCACTTTACCATTAAAGTGTAATTTATGGCCTAAACATATTTAATTAGGAATAAATCAAGATTAACCCTAATTTTATCTTCCCACATGTATGCACCCACCACTTAGGATATTTCCAAAAGATGCCTAACCTAACCATAACCTAACCTAGGATCTATCTAATTAGGGTTAACCTTAACCCTTGCTCACACATATGTGCACCTAGGATATTTCTTCAGGGCACATGAAGGAATGACTCACATTCCACTCCATCATCTTAAACTCACCATAGTAGGACCTAACCCAGGGTTCATTCTACCTCACAAAGGACACCTCACCCCCCTAGCCTTGGCCCACTCTATAAATAGATGACCTTTTTTACCATGACACCCTTTCTCACCCTTTTGGCTTACTTACCAAAACTCTACAAAAATCATTCTAGAACATCTTTTGTCATTTCAACATCCATCATACATCAAGAAATAGTGTTAGAAGATCATCTGGATAAAAATCAACGAAAACAATCAACTACAACAAGGTTCACACACCATTGTGCAAACTCGACACAGAGGTTCGCACACTGCCATGCGAACATGGTTTACAGTAACTATGTAGATACAAAATAGGTAAATATCATTTGTTTATAGCTTCTACAACTTCATTTCTAGTTTTCATCATGTTTTCTTTCATTTCACTATCATTTTATCTTCATAAATATGCGATCTGATCAATGATAGGTCCTCAAATGTACTAATCCATTTTTGCAGGTCCAAACAGGTACCAAAGACATATCCAAGCATCCAAGCGGTGGCACACATGCAAAGAAGCCCATATACATTGAGGGCACAAGAAGACATCAACAAATGCACCATATTCATGTTGAGAAAAGAGGGAAATATTTATTGAGAGAAAGTCCATTTTGTAACCCCTTTCTTGAAATCTTAGAGTCCTTTGCATCTCTTGATTATTCAATTTATAAAGTATAAACCTAGACACATCTCTAAGGTACCATGGCGAGAGAGAGAGAGAGAGAGAGAGAGAGAGAGAGAGAGAGAGAGAGGTATCCATTAATCAAGATATATATATATATATATATATATATATATATAAACTAAATATCAGGTGTATCTCCTCTAGGAGTCTCAAATAGTGGTATGAGAGCATTTTGATATGAAATAATATAATCTAGTAAGCACCTCATGTTTGGTGGAAAAATATATTTTAATATTGATAGATTTAAGTCCCTAGAGCCTTCTCTTATACATGTGTCTAATGCTTTGTAATCCTCTATTGCTTTTAATTGTATTCTTTAAGGCTAAAACTTCGTCATCTAAATCACATATTTAATGGAGATATAGCTCCTAGCTCTACCTCTCAATAACATCTTCATCCTAGTGGTATGAGTGATATCCTTAGGGAAACTTTAATAGGTGTTACTATATATTTCACTCCAACATAGAGATCAATCAATCTATGTGTATTGTAAAACAAGGATATGGTGGGAACACTAAATATGAAGATGTCCAATAATAGTATTAAGGGTAGTATAAGTAGGTCCTTGATAATATATCTTCCACATTGTCAAGAATACATAATTAAAAAATAATAATTTTAAATAAGATGTCAAAATTATAAAAAATCTACGTAAACTACAAAGTGCCATTAGTGCAATATCATATCTAATCATGCATGCACTTGTGTATCATAAAAATTACTAAAGGAATATATGGGTAACATACGAAGAAAAATACATGACTTATATGATGATGTACCTATGTCTCTATTTTATTTGTTAGAATCAATGTTAGTGGTGACCATGTTCATCTATTGATTCTTTAAGATCTAAGACATTTCAATGATCCTCATCTACTTATTTTCAAGATTTGATTCATAGATTCTAAAGTCATCTACCTCAATGTATTTAATAGGGTTGTTTATGCTATTTCAATTGACAACCTCATCATCGTATGGTCTCTTCTTGAACCCAATATTCTTCTTCTCCTCTATTTCCTTTGTGGTGTGAACTTCCCCAATCTATTACACAACAAGTTAGGTGGGATTCTCCTATTTGCCTTCATCTTGCCTTATGGAAGTGATATCTATCATTTGTGTGTCTCCTAGAACTCTCTACCACGTAATTGATGCCACTCTCACCACACTCTTCTTTCCTTGCATCCTCTAGGTTGGTATTATTTCATCTTGTCCTATATAGATAGGTTAGGGTGTTGCTACCTAAGGATCTTCTGAAGGATGGATCCCCTACATAATGTCTTTGTCTTGTCACCTCACTATCCTTATCAAGCTTGGTGTGGGTGGTCCTCTAGAAAGTGGTAATGGTGATTTTTTGGTAAATTTAATTACCATCCCCTATACATACCTTTATTATATAGAGCAGGAGAGATTATTTATGAGGTGCACCTCTTCCAAATTTCTTGACATCGAGTCAATTATGTGCATCTTTGATACCTTGACATACTGACTCCTTAGGATTAGGTAGTATGAGAAGTGATTGTTGCTCGGATGTTCCTGCTGTTTGGTTTGGGTAGTGCCCAAGGGGCTTCTTTGTTTTTCTTGAGTTCGGCTTTCATCTTGTAGTCTTGAAGGATGGATCCTTTTCTTTGTGTTTGTTATAGTGTTTTCTGTCGATGTAATAGGTGAAGATTTACCTGCTTTTCTGAGGGTTTTGTATACATCCTCTTGGGCTTAGGTTGATGCCAGTTGTTCCCTGTTGATGTAAAAGGTATTTGGGAGTCTTCATATTTCTCAACATAATATAATATCAATTAACTTACTAATTTTTTTTTTTATCCCTATATACTAAGAAATTGGCTAGAACACATTTCAAACATAAAGATACATATTCTCTAACTCATTCTTGGTTTCTGAATTCTCAATATAAGCAAAGGGTACATGTAAGTAGTTCTTGAGGTTCATAAACCCTATATAACCTTAGAATTCTACCTGATTGACTAGGCTAACTAGAAATAAGGTTACTATTAGTGCAATTCATATATCCCTAGCTCTATAAAACTACTTAGGATAGGTCCAATTAGGCTAGGAAGTTGTCAATTGTACCATTTTCTTCTTTATTGATAATATCACCTATAAAAATGTAAGAATGAATAAAAATACAAGAGGATTGCCAAGGGCACCACCTTGGAGCTTTGGCCTATTAAACACTAGTGTTATTTACAAAATTATAGGCTTTTCTCAAATTGATTGCACAATCAACCTCTATTGCTCTTATTATTTTTTTATGTCATCAGTTTCATTTTATTTTTCTTGGTTGACTAGAACATTGCTTATTAGTTGGTTCTCCAAATAAACTAGATCCAAAAACTAAGATTGATGTACAACTTAACCTCATTAAACTTAAAACTTCCTTTTGGATTTTCAAAGCCTTCACCATTAGGCCTATGAAGTTATACCATATCATCTCTAATAGTACATATATCTTACAAACATATCTATTATAGTAAAAAATTGTTTCTCTCCTCAACTGCGTAGGTTTAAAATAATCTATTTTAAACTTATATTCTATGTATTTGTATCTCCATTATAATTTAAAAAAAATTATAATATTAACTATAGTATAAAACTAAAATTAATTTAAGATATATATATATACACACGCTCTTATCTGAAGTCAATTAATATTGACGTAAAGATATCAATTAAAATGTGAAAGCAAATAATATTTCGTTTATTGTAAGTAAAACCAATGAAGGCCGCGATTGCCTATCATCAAGGTTTCAGACGTACTCATTATGAAAAATAGCAAAAAGCAACAAATTCTAATGATCCCTTTGCATGAACAAGTCGGTGACACTGCGGTTTCCTTTTTTCATCTTAGACTTTAGTCCCTCCTGCGTTTTATCATGTCTTGAGGAAGATTTATTGTGGTGCCGTCCGCTGTAAGTATGTCGGGCCGTCGTCCGGTGAAATGTTTAAAAGAAAGGATAGAAGTCATTGTCAATTTTAAAGCGATTGCTTGCAGGCTAAGCAAACCATAAATCAAGTACGAGGAAATCTAAATTCTATATTCGTCGTCCAACGTTGTCAGGAATGGATGTACGTAAAGACTGTGTGTGATTATAAGTATATCAACGTTATCTCTCCCGGTGTAATGTCGTTATGATCTACTCTGTGAGCATGTTCTGTTCATCTAGTTCATCTACTCTATGAGAGATTGTTGGATTTAAAGAACTTGATTCTTGAGGTTACATCGCTGCAGAATATTGGCAGGTATATGCATTAGATTTGCTTCTTTAAGAAGTAGGATTACCCTATTTATTATAGTTAGAAGCAAAATATCATGCAAATGCTTGCAGGTAAGAGACCGAACAGAAAAATGCTTTCAACCAAAACATGGAATACTTTTCATTGTGATCAAGATTGAAAAGGTAGAGAACAAAAGCTCCCAAAATAGCTAGGGTTGTAGTGGAGAATAGAAATTTTAGAAATGCCATGATACCAGTTGCAACTTATTTTTGTGTTATATTGTAGAACACACGAGCATTTGTGAGCTAGGGTTGTAATGGAGAATAGAAGCTTTGAAAACATGGGTTGTATCATAAAATGGTTGCGACATATGCAAGGTAGGGTTTCAGTGGACAACATAAACTTTCGAAATACAATGGCACATGCTATGACATTTGTGAGCTAAAGTTACAAGCAACGATTCATCTTCGTGTTATATCGTAGAACATGTTTGAGTTGCAACATCTGTGAGCTAGGGTTGTGGAAAATAAAGAAACTGAAACACGACAACATAGGTTGTGGTATCTTTGAGCTAGGGTTGCAGTGAAAATAGATGCTTTGAAATCATGGTGACATGGGTTGTGGAATCTATGAGCTACGACTGTTGTGGATAACAAATGCTCTAAAAACATGGTGGCATGAGCTACAAAAACTGCAATCTAGAGTTGTAGTGAAGAACATAAGCTCAAAAAATATAGTGTGATTGTAGATTGAAATTAAGTTTTTAATGATGAAGAGGAAATAGAGGAGGCCAAGGAAGGAAGTGCTAGATGATGATATGGTATTGACAGGGTTGTTGACAATGTCGAGGATGGGGTCATCATCATTGCAAAAGTACGACAGAGGACGACAATTGGGATCTAGCAAAAAATAGCAATAACTTGCACTCGAGCAAATGAGGCTCTCATCATTGGGCTTTGGTCAATAGAGCCAAGGAGAGAGGAGGATGAAAATAAAAAATAATAATTCGATAGAAACTCTCAACCAATGTAAACTTATCTTATTGATCACTAACAATGGTAGTGTTGAGAGAGAGCAAATAACATAGTCGCCAAAGGCTACTCAACATGTGAAAAAAAATTGTTTTGTTCCCTGTTGAGAAAGGAAAGTTTGATTTGGCTGGTTGGGATGAACTCAGAGGTTGTTGTATGTTGTTTCTTAAAGGAGCCAATGTTTGATTCTCTAGTTAATTCTCTAGCTTTCCTATCAATAATTGTAACTCAAAATTGATTGCTAGGGGAATACTCTATTATAAAGTGATAACTGCAATTAAATCTAAACAAATTTGGATCAAAATTGATTTTCAAAATGAAAACTTTTTAGATTCATTCCAACCATAGCAACCGGTATTGAAATGACATGGAAGTCAACATGGAAAAATACAGTTTAAACTTAAATGCTTGGAAAATAAAATAAAATGCAATTAAATCTAAATAGAGTTGGATCAAAATTGATTTTCAAAATGAAAGCTTTTTAGATTCATTCCAACCATAGCAACCGACATTGAAGTGACATGGAAGTAAGCATAGAAAACTGCAGTTTAAACTCCAATGCTTGGAAAATAAAATAAACTGCAATTAAATCTAAACAAAGATGGATCTGGCAATAAAAATTTGAAAGCTATCTAGATCCATTCCAATCATAACAATAAACATAGAAAAGTGTAGTTTAAGTTGCAATGCCTAGAAAATAAAATAAACTATTCCTAATCTAATCAATGTTCCAAAAAAAGAGTGAAAGTTTAAGGTTAGAGAAATGAAATGAAATAAAATAAAATATGTATTGCCCTGAAATTATGATATTGATCCTTTAAAGTAGTAAATTTGTGTAAAAAGAACCAATTTATATTCGACCAACATTCCTACATCTTGAGCTATAGACAATTCAATCTTCTAGGGAATTAAGACTATAAAGCAACTCAATACAACCACCATTAACATGGACATATTGGATACAACAAAATCCAAAGCCTTGAATTGCATAAGATATTAAAATTCACCATTCAAGAAGATTACAAACATAGAACTCAATCAGTACAATGCTTGGTTCAGAAACCAACGAACTACAAAGAGCCTAAAAAAGAAAATCCTAAAACATGCTGTGCTGTATTTCTAACCCCCTTAGAGCAATCCCAAGAGCTCTTATTTATATAACAATGGCCATATCTTGCCATTACATTTGTAGTTACAATCAATTACTCTCTCATTATGCTTCACAACAAACCCATTTAAATTAGGTATGTTGAAGTAATTTCTATAGTTATAAAGCATTAAATTACCTCCACCAAGTTCCTCTTTTAATGCATATAATTCTCCATAAATCCACTTTTACAATTATGGTAGCACATTCATGACATAGTTAGAGTTAGACAAATCTTGTTTAAAATAATGCTCCATTATACCTTAGCTCCAAGTGTGTGTAAGTGCATTTATTCCTATTCTTTAGTTAATCAAAACTTCACCAATTAAGCTTAGAATTAGGTTATTATAGGTCACTCATTATTTAAATTTATCTTGACATAGTTCCACTGCTAGCAGGCATCTATAACCCCGATGGAGATGAAGACCTTGCTCTACTACCAACCAAACGTCTATAGCCTCAATAGAGATTATCTGAATCACCCAAATCACTTGAGTTTATGCTTCTTCTTATTCTTATTTATATTGCAAATGAATAAATGTGCCCTGTTTTGGGAATTAATAAGGGTAAGAATAGAGTATGTAAATTCCTTTTGGCTTAACCATCAAGATCAAAAGGTTACATTTCTATGACTCAAGAACTTTATTAAGGTGTTTGAAATATGGAGCATCAAAATTACTTTGCAATACCTCAATTTTAATATTATTTGGCTCTAAGATAATGGATTGACACCAATAGTTTGATTGTATCAATAATTAAGTCCACTACGATTCAAAGCAAACTCTTTCATTCCAAATTTGCATTCGAATACTTCTAGCTAAGAATAACTATAATTCAATTGCATATGAAAAAACCATTTCAAGTGAGGACAAAAGACACAAACCATCATAAAAGTATTTCAAAAATTATCAAATTCAAGTAACACTGCAAGGTAATAAATTACATAAAATAATAGTCTTTTCCATTCATTTGTGAAATACCTATTTACTGCCCCTAATTTTTTTGAAACCTGTAGTCAACTTGCAGAGCTTATAACCTTTGGTTTACAACTTCATTTTGAATGCATCATACACTATTGGAAAGGTTATTTTACATATAATCTGCCTACAAATTTTCATTGAATTTTGAGTAATTTTGGTCCATCAAATCTTGACTATCCTATGTTGCTACAATTTTTTCTATAATATATATATATATATATTTTGCGAGTTTTTTTGCTACAATTTTTTTTTTGATGCAACTTTTTTTTCCAAGTTTTTATGTTGTAATTTTTTTTACTAAATTTCTTATTGCTGCATTTTTTTTTTCCTACATTTTTTTTTGTTGCTTGATTTTGGTTCAAATACTTCAATAGTATAGTATAAACTAGAAACATACTAAAAAATGAGGGGATGAAGGTAGTAATCAAACTCCAATTGAAATCCAAAAAAATTAAATTGAGGTAGCATGAATGCATTAAGGAAATTAAAACAAAATCAACTAATCATAATCAAATCAAACAAATCACACCAAAATGACTATTTACAAGGTAGGATTGAAATGCCCTTTAGAGATTGAAGTAATTCTTAAGGAACTATCCATTCATAGGTAATGGAACATCCTCCCTAGTTAGACTCTTAATTTTTAAGGTATTCTATCCTAAGATTTCAGATATTTGAAAGGTACCTAACCAAAGGTTATCAAAATTCTCATGGTCTCCCTTCTTTTCATGGGCATTGTCCCATGACAAAACTAAGTTAGCAATTTTGAAAGCCTTTACCTTGGCCCTCTTATAAAACCATAGTTTGATCACTCTTTGGTGTTTGCTAAGGTATTGGAGGGCATCCTATCTCTTTTCATCTAGGATCATCAAGTTTGTTAGTCTTGCTTCAATTTTGTCCTCCTATATAAAATCTTGCATAAAATATAATATCAAAATCTTCAAGTTGGTAGAGAAAATGGGATCTTGGACATACACCAAGTGGTAGGGAGATGTGCCTATGGAAGACTCGACCCTTGTCCTATTTGCCCAAAAAGCATACTTTATTTTGTTGTGCTAGTCTCTAGGGTTCTCTAATTTTTTTTTGATTATGGTTAGCAAGTTCTTGTCAGTGGACTCAACTAGACCATTCCCTTGGGGATAGTAATTTGAAAAAAATTAAAGTCACTTTATTATCATAGGTACACTGAGTAAACTTGATGGAAGAGAAAGAAAAACCATTATCACTAACTAAAGCATATAGCATTCCAAATCTAGTAACAATGTGCTCTTTAAGACACTGAATAACTACCTCTATGGTGTAGTTCTTTGTGGCTTGATATTCAGTCCAACGAGTGCAGTTGTCTATGGTAGTTAGGATGTACTTGTGGCTGGCTGAAGAATTAGGGTTTATAGCTCCTATGAAATCTAATACCCATTGAGCAAATAGACAAGCTTCAAAGACTAGTTGCAAAGATGTGGTGGTGTTCCTTTCCCTATTGATAGATACTTGGAATATATGACATGACCTAACATGTGTATGAGAATATTTAAAAACATTAGTCCAATAATATCCAGCATTTAATATTAGATGTGTTGTAGTATTCCTTGAACCATGTCCAATCCCATATATTCCATGAAAATCTTCAAGAACTTCAGTAGCCTCATTCTTGCTTAAACACCTCAAGTAAATGCATTCATGATTTTTCTTATACAAGATACCAAATTTAATCATAAAATTTATGCTTTTAAGATGAAGTACTCTCCTTTGTATAGCATTTAAATGGTTGGGACAATTACCATGTAATAAATAATAAATAACATATTTATGCCATTCATCACTTGTTATTTTCTCCATAGAATATTGTTGCCATGAAATTTTATGATCAATCTCAACCAAAGTTTGAGATAGCCATTGTCCTCGGACGATAGGGTGAATCTCTAATTCAAATTCCTACAAAGTAGACATCCATTTTTCTCTCCTCTCACCCAACTCATTTTGCATTAACATTGTCTTCACAGCTAGATCAAGGAAAATAGCAAAGACTTTGCTATGTAAAATGTAATGCCTGAATATTTTAAAAAATTTAACCAATGTAAAGGCTTATTTATTTAGGTTTGAGTACCTTGACTATGGATATTCCAAGGGAAACTATTGAATGTTATGGGTCATTCATCTCCATTTTCCTATCTCTGAGTTAAAACCCCTGTAGTTGAATGCTTAGATGCAAATGAATATATAGATTGGCATAGTGTATTCAAGACATCATAATAGGAGCATTCATAATTGCCTTCTTGATTTCTTGAAAGGCAATTTAGGTCTCTTCAAATCATGTAAGCGTAGTAATTTTATTTAGCATAACGTTCAAAGGTCAAACTATTTCTACAAAGCCATAAATAAACTTCCTCACAAAATTATTTTTCCCAAAGAAAGATCTTAATTTCTTTTTTCTTTTTGGAAGGGGAATATTTTGAATGGCCTCAATCCTATCTGGATCAATGGATATACCAGCATCAAAGATAATGTGTCCTAAGATATTTCCCATGATTACTCAAAAAAATGCATTTCTTAGGATTTAAGGAAATTTCATGCCTTCTACATCCATTAAACACTTTCTCAAATCTTCAATTTGATTTACACGAATCTTAGAAAATATAAGAAGGTCATCCATATAAATTACCATACATTTTTCTACAAGATATTTAAATACAATGTCCATGGCTCTTTGAAATTTTCTCCCGCATTAATCAATCCAAATGGTATTCTTCTATAGGCAAAAGTTCCCCCCTTAGTTGTGAATGTAGTATTGATCCTATCCTTGGGATCTATCATGATTTGATTGTACCTTGAGTAGCCATTTACAATTTGTAATATCTCATCCAATGAGGGTAGGGGATAATTATCTTTTTCAAAAGCCTTATTGACGTTTCTAAAGTCAATGCAAAGGCATATATCCCCATTATTTTTCCTGATAGGAACCACATTAGCAACTCATGTGGAATATCTTATTGGATTACTGATATATGCTACCAATAATTTTTGTATTTCTTTGAAAATAAGAGGTTCCAATAAAATATTGAATGGTATCTATTTTTTTATAAAAGGTTTAGATCCTTAGCTTTAGAGGAATGGTGTGGGTGATGATAGAGGTACCATATGTTTTCAAATCTTCATAACTCTAGGATATAACATCTCTATAATCCTTCAAGTCTTGAAATATTTCCTCTTCTTCTTTAGTACATTATTTTCCTATGAAAAAATTCTGAGGGTTCTCGAAACTTCCCATACTATAGGCTTCATATGCTTATTTATTAGGTGTAGTATTTTGTTATCCACAAGCATGAAAATCCATGTCAAAAAGTCTTTTTAGAGAAATCATACCTTTGGAAATAGCATTAGTTTAAGGAGTGATCTCACCTTCATCATCCAACTTAGTACGATCTCTATCTTTTTCATCAATAACTTGAGATTCAAACAAACCTAAATTAGTGATGAAGTCTAGAATGTGTGCATCATCATTAAAAACTTGAAAATTATGAACATTATCAGGAATAAAATAAATGACGACTAGCTCCACTAAAAACCTTTTTACTTTGAAATGAGCTACTAGTTCCAAAATGCTACTTGCTACTACCAATGAATCAACAATGTGATTTTTCTTTCATGAGATAGTTTAAATATTAAAAGCACTGAAATCTTTAATAAAATCCCACTCTTTTACTATAGCAAGAGAGATGTTTATCATGACAAGCATAACTGTTTTTCATATGCCTAATTACTAATTGTGAATCATCAAAAACTTGTAAACTTTTGACTCCTTTTTGAATAGCAAGCTGAAGACCATGATTCAAAGCTTGACACTCTACAAAAATTATAGGTGCATGAAAATTGTAATCTATAGGTAGCTAAGAAGGACTTACCTTTAGGATTTATTAATTCAATTTTAGCACCACTACCATGCTTGCTCTTGGATCCATCAAACTTGAGAATCCATATTTGATCAATCTCAATGTTTTGTTCCTCCATTGGAGTGCTATAAATTATATTGCTCTCTTTACTTTCCATAGTCATAGTGTAAATCCCAAGTTTTGTTTCATCAAAAGAAACATCATTGACATTGTTATAATCAATGATTAGCTCTTTTAATCTAGGCTCTCTATCTACCCTAATTTGATTTACTATACCATATCAAGGGAGCCACATATGGGAGAAGTCAGTTGCCATATAGTCATTAAAAGTTCTAGGTCAATCATGACTAAGCAACATCCCATATCCATATGGAATATCTACAACCTGAATGTCAATGTATTGCTGCACACGAGGTTCAGATGCCAATTGTATGTGGATTTTATGTAATATTCCTACAATGTTAGCCTCATGTTTATCCAATTATACAACTTTATTATTTGATGGGGCAGGAGTGAGTCCTAACCTTTGAATTACTACATATGGTATCACATTTGTAGAGTCTCCTAAATCTACAAGACAATTGCATAGGTTCATAATTATAATTTTGATGGTTAGAAGGAAAAGGGAAGTGAAAAAGCATAAAAAATGGCACGCCTAGATGATTGAAACTAAAATGATATCTATTATTTCTAAGCAAGCATATAAAGGAAAGATGCAAAATATGTAAACTATTGAAATGATGAATAATTTGTAGTAAAAAGAGGGGGGATTTCTCCTTGTATTTATAAATTCATCAATTATAAAAGGTTACAATACATCCCCTTTAAGGGCTTATCATTTTGATACATTTTGAATTACAACTTACAAGGGATCAAATCCCTTCATGAGCTTATTGGCATGTTTCAATGTTATTATTGCAACCCACACTTGAGAGCTAATCTTGGGCTTCTTTTAATCTACCTCTTAGCTCCTCCCTCATACCTAGAATACCTACACCTACACACAAGAGATTGAAAACTGTTAATAGCATATGCGTTTTATATTGAAAACCTTGAAAAGTATATAATAGAGAAAGTAAAACTTATTTGCGACAAATAAAAACAACTCCAAATGACTTGCAAATCTAATATGATGTTATTAAGATGATTTTGGAAGGATCTGAGCATAAATTAAAGTGAAATTATGATCAGAACCTATGGCCATCCCTGGCAGGAACAACTAAGACTAAAATCACAAAAACATAAATTGACCCATCAAATCTACTCAAAAATTAACCAAAATTGAATATAAGGCTAATCTAATGCTTTATGACTGATATATGGTGAAATTGCATCAAAATTATTAGCCATTTTGTGGCCATACCTAGCAAGTGCAACTAGGACTGTTATCCGTCCCTAGTAGGGGCGGTCCCCAAACTAGGTGGGTTTTGCCACCAATTCCAAGGGGATCTGATTTAGAACTCTCCTAAATGTATTTTCATAATATTTGATCAAATAATTCTCAAATTGGATAGGTTTTGGAATTGATTTGGGTTATTTTGGGATGCCCCTGAAAGAGCCTTTGAATGAAAAGATTTTCAATAAAAATACTTGGGCAAATGTTGAGGATAAATGTTAGCAGAACTTTCATGAGCAATGCTTGTTATTGTCTCCTATTGAACTTGGGTAGGAGTACCTCAATTTATAGCCAAAATAGGGAAATTATACAAAGGGGCAAGTTTTGGCATGCAGGGCAAGTGTTGCCATTTGTCAATGCCCTTGCTATGTATAGGGTGGGAAAGCTTACCCATTTGGGGCCTTCAATTTGCAAGTCTTCATGTTTATGACAACCTCCCAATTAATTTTAGGTGATTGGGTGGGATAAATGGTAGGAATTGATTACCATTTGTACCACCCTTTGAATTTTTTTGGGGTCTAGTTCATGGCTGCCCCACCTAGGGACGGTTGCATGTGGTCATCTCTAGGTGGGACGACCATGAACTATGGCCATCCTAGGGTGGTACGGTCATGGCTACATGGCCAAAAACCTCCAGGTAAACCCTCCAAAAAGTAGTTGGGAGACCTAATTATCCCCTGAGAGTTGCCCAATGGGACCATATGATATCGATAAAAGTGGCACATAGCAATATTATCTGATTTACACGATTTTAGTGTCTACAGATACCTCTTTTTGAGATGTGCTATGTGCAATAGAGTGTTGAGAAAAAATAGATAACTAAATTATTAAATGATTGAGGTTATTTATTAATCTAACCAAATTTAGATGCCTCCATCATGGAAAGAGCATACATTCTTGGAATTCTTGCTTTTGACATAGTTGAAGGATTGAATTTGGTATACCTTTCAATTGCACTTGCCATAGTATTTTTGGGGCTTAGGGTATACTTGGTCTTGGTTCCTTGTGTCCTTGTAAGCCTTTACATGGGTGAATTATCGAGGATTCAAGGAGACTAAGCCTTTTTTTTGTTGCATTTGCTTATTATTTACCCCAACATGGGCTTGAAATTTTATCTTTGGCAATGATTCTTTTGAATGTATGAAAATTGCACTTTTGAGTGTTTAAGTGTTGATTTGATTATGAAATATTTGTTATGACTACCCCTTCAAATGACGAGTCGATGAGGGTATGAATAATTATGAAAGTGATGAGTCACTTGACATATATGACTTAACTGGGATAACCATCAGTTTTACCCATTGCAAACCCTATCAATTCTGCTAGGATTTTGATCATTTGAATGATGATTTATGGAAGCAAGAGCCTAAATACTTCATTATCATGGAGTGGTCCAGATATAATAGCCTTCTTGGGGAGTGAAATAAATACTTTTTAGAATTTCCATGAATACTTTAGATTTAATCTTGATCCCTTATTAATTTGAACCATTTGGACCTATTTTTGGTGGGTTTTTGTCCCTATTTTTTTTATGTTTTTAAGCTATTTTTGTATGATTTTTTGGTGGACATCCCTGGGGGGTATGGCTGCATAGTTTAGGCCATCCCTGGGTGGGACAGTCAGCCAAATTGTCGACCATTCCACCTAGGAGCAGCCATACTCTTTTCATTGCTATATAAGCCCAAAATGAAGCAAATGAGCTCGTTTGTCATGTTTGGCTTAGGAATTTGAGAGGTGAGGAGGAGTCTAATTTTTCAAAGTAGAGTGCTGCAAAAAAATCCAATCATCACCATGATCCAGCAACAGGACTCATCAAGCAACAAAGCCAGTGTGAGATGGGTATGGAATGCATTTTTCTCTCTTTCTTTATTTAATGTGAAATGTTAATTTATTTTTATTTTTCCATAAAACACACTAAATGTCGATAAAAGAACCATAATAGTAGTGAAATGTAGAAATACAATCATTTATTTGTAGTTTAGATGTATTATTTTGCCATTATTTTGCTATTGTTTTACATTTTTAGGACTATTTTAGGGGTCAAAATGACCCTATTTTAGCCAATTTTGGGGGTCCTCCCTAGGTGGGAAGATTGCCAAATTGGGGGCCATCCTTGGGTGGGACAGTCACAAAATTTGGGCAAAAAGGACCCTTTTTTGGGTATTTTTGGACTTTTTTGATGTATTTTGAGTGCATATTTGACATCTAGTTAGTTCTGTCAGGTGGTGAAGAGTTGGTATCGAGTTCTAACTCTCTTTCCTAGGAACATGTTGACAAAGGATGTCTAAAAATGGCTCGATGCCATTGGCCTTAACCATGTGACACGGTTAGAGCCCATGGTGGGCTACCACACCTACTTGAATGCCTTGATAGACCTTTGGGATCCTTGCACCAACACTTTCCATTTACCTACAAGAGAGATGATGGTGAATTTAGAGGATGTCTATCAGATATTGCACATTCTTATAGAGGGGTGCCCTATCATATCCAATCACTGAGATCAAAGAGATGCAGTGATGCAGAGGGATATTAGTAGAATCATGGTTGGGGCGAATGTATTGGGTATTAGAAATTCCTTACTGATGACTTTGATCTCCAACATGTTGCTTCCAGACTCATCAGGAGCCAGGTTCCCCTGGAACCTTATAGAGTTGGTTTTTATTCTTGTGGAGTGCACTGAGTAGGATCCTATAGTGATGGTTTGGGATCCTACATTATTGGCACACCTATATGACAAGTTATATGAGATATAATCCCATGGGTGGAAGGGCTTAGGGTGCAGCTTCCTACTGTAGGTTTGGGGATGGTAACATATTGCCATAGATTTATCATAGGGACTACCTTGGATGACCTAAGAATAACTTATTGGTAGGGATATAGGCTAAGGGATACTATGGCAGTGGGCCCAGGAGATAGGTTAAAGTCATCGCTTTGTAGGTGAGGTTGAGCACTATGTAGATTCCTTTGCACGAATCAAGGCAAAGGAAATTACCTGGAGACCTTATAGAGATTGTCTAGTATGGGCTGAGGCTAAGACATAGGCTACACTAGGTGAAGCAAGGTAGATGGCTAGTTAGGTGGCACAAAACTGAGTGAGAGTACTTACTTTATTCCTGAGTCCTATGAAAATTTGGGCTATGCTAGGGATTACCTAGAGAGTCGATAATCTACCAATGTCACTAGGATGAGAGGAATCTTAGCTGGCCTATACTCAAGGTATTTGGAGAGGAGTCAGATCTTGCAATAGACATCTCATAGTTGGATGATGTCGAGATGATAGAGGAGTATGAACCTTGGTGGGTGACACAATAGTGGCAAGGAGAGGGGCCACTAGGAGATGATGTAGCTTAAGCAATAGAGGAGGCACCCAGGGATGCTCAAGAGGAGGGTTAGGATGAGCCTTCAGATGATGAGAAGGTAGAGGGAGGCGAGTGACATGTGTATCACCATGTAGTGGATGAGTGGATGGATTTCCTAGACTTAGGGGGTCTACAGGGTGACCTTGGTAAGGCTAAATTTGATGATTAAGGGATGCAGGTATAGCTAGAAGCTCGAGATGCTATGATTATTGAGTTGCAGGGTGATATTTTTAGAGGTTAGTGAGAGAAAGATATGCTTCAGGCTAGGATGGAGATGCAAGTGACATTGATAGCTATGCTTTAGGCATATTTTGGAGCACGAAGCCCTATTCGGGAGGGGTCTAGAAATGGTGAGATGGCCATGCTATGAGAGGATGTGGTATAGCTTTAGTCCTTAATGGGAACCTACCAAACTCATTGCTGATAGAAGTGAAATTATACTGATAAGTTGGAGGATGAGATAGTGCATCTTAGGGGTGCTTACTAGACCATCCATATTACAGTGGGTCACACCAGATTCGAAGGAGTGGTACAAGAGAGTCTTCTACATGGATGGGGTCTCCTAGCTCTGCATGGAGGTTAGATAGGGTAGGTGGTAGTAGATCTATAAGTTCATGGCACTGACAGCTTTTGATTGAGGGTAGAGGTGAGAGTCACAGAATCGGTCCTACGTGACCACGGTTCATGAGACTCTGATGGTTCTTTTTTATATTTTAGGACTTATGAGGTCTGAGGACCCAATTTATAGTAGCCTACAGGTAGTATATGGATGATGATGTAGCTTTTGATTTCATACATACATACACACACACACACACACACACACACACACACACACACACACACACACACATATATATATATATATATATATGAGTGTTTCTATTATCATCATGTGATACTTTACTGCTTTATGAGATATATGTAATGCTTATATGTACTTGTATGATGTTGTGATGGAACTCTAACATGTATGCATGTATTTGTCCTATGATATGATTTGATGATATGGCTATTTGTAAATGCAAAATAAAATGGATGATTTGATTTAATTTGTATGATGTATTATGATGACTATTTGACACATTATATGCTAGCACCATAGGTTGTACAAAATGTATCTCATTATTTTAGTATTATCATGACACTATGTAATGGCTTGTGAAAATGTACACTAACAAACATATGATGGTATGATATGAATTATAACAAATAGTATAGTGTTTTATGACGTGTTTGGGATTTTCAGGAGACTCAAACACTCTAGTTACCTAATAAAAATTTGTATAGTAACCATGCAAGACTTTTTAACAAAGTATAAATCTGCTAAGATAACCAAGATATTCAATATCCCTGTGTGTGCATGTGGGTTCATTACTGTGATAATGCATAAATTTACCCTAGTGCCAAACAAGATTTATGTAGCCCATCTGTACGAGAGATCACCTTATGAGTATCATTATCCTTAGTTTTTTACGTAGTTGGATTAGACCACTAGGCAATAAAGAATACCAAAATCTAGCTCATATGCATGCAAATATTGGTCTATATAAAAGCAAGTTGCTTATATGACAGACATATCGTCATGCGTAAGGATACCGCCATTGCTAGGTGGGCTTAATGCCACCCAAATTTGTAAACTATTGAAATGTTGAATAATTTATAGTAAAAAGAGGGGATATTTCTCCTTGTATTTATAAATTCATCAATTCCAAAAGGTTACAATACATCCCCTTTGAGGGCTTATCATCTTGATACATTTTGAATTATAGGTTACAAGGTATCAAATCCCTTCATGAGCTTAATGGCGTGTTTCAATGTTCTTATTGCAACCCACACTTGAGAGCTAATCTTGGGCTTCTTTTAATATGCCTCTTATCTCCTCCATCATGCCTAGAATACCTACACCTACACACAAGATATTGAAAATTGTTAATAGCATATGCATTTTATATTGAAAACCTTGAAAAGTATATAATAGAGAAAGTAAAACTTATTTGTGATAAAAAAAAAAAAATCCAAATGACTTGCAAATCTAATATGATGTTATTAAGATGATTTTGGAAGGATCTGAGAATAAATTAAAGTGTAATTATGATCAGAACCTGTGGCCATCCCTAGTAGGAACAACTAAGATTGAAATCACAAAAACATAAATTGACCCATCAAATCTACTCAAAACTTAACCAAAATTGAATAGAAGGCTAATTTAATGCTTTATGATTGATCTATGGTGAAATTGCATAAAAAATGTTAGCTATTTGGTGGCCATCCTTGGAAAGTGCAACTAGGACTGTTATCCGTCCCTAGTAGGGGTGGTCCCAAAACTGCATGGGTTTTACCACCAATTCCAAGGGGATCTGGTTTAGAACTCTCCTAAATGTGTTGTCATCAGATTTGGTTAAATAATTATCAGATTTTATAGGTTTTGGAATGGATTTGGTGTATTTTGGGATGCCCCTGAAAGCACCTTCAAATGAAGAGGTTTTCAAGAAAAATACTTAGGCAAATGTTGAGGATAAATACTAGAACTTTGTGAGCAATGCTTATTATTGTCTCCTCTTGAACTTGGGTAGGAGTACCTCAATTTATAGCCAAAATAGGGAAAATGTGCAAAGGGGCAAGTTATGGCATGCAAGGCAAGTGTTGCCACTTGTCAATGCCCTTGTGATGCATAGGGTGGGAAAGCTTACCCATTTGGGACTTCCAATTTGCAAGTATTGATGTTTATGACAACCTACCAATAAATTTTAGGTGATTAAGTGGGATAAACTGTAGGAATTTATTACCATTTGTCCCACACTTTAAATTTTTTGGGGTCTGGTTCATGGCCACCCCACCTAGGGATGGATGCATGTGGTCATCCCTAGGTGAAACGCCCATGAAGTATGGCCATCCTACGATGGGATGGTCATGGCTACATTGCCCAAAACCTCCCAAAAGTGAGGTAAAACCTCCCAAAAGTGGTTGGGAGCCCTAATTAACCCTTGAGGATTTCCCAATGGGGCCATATGATGTCGATAAGAGTGGAACATAGTAGTCTTATCCGATTTACATGATTTTAGTGTCTATAGATACCTCTTTTTGAGACGTTCTATGTGCAACAGAGCGCTGAGAAAAAATAGATGACTAAATAATTAAATTATTGAGGTTATTCATTAAAAAACCAACTTTATATTCCTTCATTGTGGAAAGAGCATACATTCTTAGAATCCTTGCTTTTGACATAGGTGAAGGATTGATTTTGATATACCTTTCAGCCGCACTTGCCATAACATTTTTAGGGCTTAGGTTATACTTGGTATTGGTTCCTTGTGTCCTTGTAAGCATTTACATGGGTCAATTCCCAAGGATTCAAGGAGGCCAATCCTTTGTTTTGTTGCATTTGCTAATTATTTGCCCTAGCATGGGCTTGAAATTTTGTCTTTGGCAATGATTCTTTTGAATGTATGAAAATTGCACTTTTGAGTGTTTAAGTGTTGATTTTATTATGAAATATTTGTTATGACTACCCCATTAAGTGAAAAGTCGATGAGAGGATGCATAACTATGAAAGTGATGAGTTGTTTGACGTACATGACTTAATTGGGATAATCATCAGTTTTACCCATTACAAACCCTATCAATTTTGGTTGGATTTTGATCATTTGAATGATGATTTATGGAAGCAAGAGCCTAAATAATTCATTCTCATGGAGTGTTCTAGACATAATAGCCTTCTTGAGGATTTAAATAAAGACTTTGCATAGTTTCCATGAATACTTTGCATTTAATCTTGATTCCTTATTAATTTGAACCATTTTGGACCTGTTTTTGGTGGCTTTTTGGCCCTATTTTTGATGTTTTAAAGCTGTTTTTGTATGATTTTTTGGTGGCCATCCTTGGGTAGGATGGCTGCATAGTTTATGGCCATCCCTGGTTGGGACATTCAGCCAAATGGATGACCATCCCACCTAGGAGCAGCCATGCTCTTTTCGTTGCTATATAAGCCCAAAATGAAGCAAATGAGCTCATTTGTCATGTTTGGCTTAGGAATTTGAGAGGTGACGAGTAGGAGTCTGATTTTTCAAATTAGAGTGCTGCAAAAAAATTCAATCATCACCATTATCCAGCAACATGACTCGTCAAGCGACGAAGCCAATGCGAGATGGGTATGGACTACATTTTTCTCTCTTTCTTTATTTAATGTGAAATATTAATTTCTTTTGCTTTTTCCATAAAACACACTAAATGTCAATAAAAGAACTGTAATAGTAGTGAAATGTAGGAATGCAATCATTTATTTGTAGTTTAGATGTATTATTTTACCATTATTTTGCTATTTTTTTTGCATTTTTAGGGCTATTTTAGGGGTCAAAATGACCCTATTTTAGCCATTTTTGGGGGTCATCCCTAGGTGGGATGACTGCCAAATTGGGGGCCATCCCTGGGTGGGACGATCACAAAGTTAGGGTAAAAAGGACCCTTTTTTGGTCATTTTTGGGTATTTTTGGAATTTTTTGATGTATTTTGAGTGCATTTTTGACACTTAGTTAGTTCTGTCAGGTGGTGAAGAGTTGGTATCGAGTTCTAACTCTCTTTCAGGTCACTAGGGATATGTTGATAGAGGATGACTGGTAATGGCTCGATGCCATTGGACTTAACCATATGACATGATTAGAGACCATGGTGGGCTACTGTGCCTACTTGATTGCCTTGATAGATCTTTGGGATCCTTGCACCAACACTTTCCATTTACCTATAGGAGAGATGATGGTGACTTTAGAGGATGTATATCGGATATTGCACATTTCAATAGAGGGGCACCCTATCGTATCCACTCACCGATATCAGAGAGATGCAGTGATGCATAGGTACTTTAGAAGACATTGGGAGGAGGCAATACATGATCTACTCAGTGGAGGGATATTAGTAGAGTCATTGTTGGGGAAAATATATTGGGTATTAGACATTCCTTATTGATGACTTTGATCTCCAGCATGTTGCTCCTAGACTCATCAGGAGCTAGGTTCCCATAGAACCTTATATAGTTGGTTTTTACACTTGTGGAGTGCACTGAGGAGGAGCCTATAGTGATGGATTGGGGTCCTACATTATTGGCACACCTATATGACAAGTTATATGAGATCCACTCCCATAGGTGGAAGGGCTTAAGGTGTATCTTCCTACTACACGTTTGGGGATGGCAACATATTGCTATAGATCGATCTTAGGGACTACCTTGAATGACCTAAGCACAACTTATTGGTAGGGATATAGGCTAAGGGATACTATGGCAGTGTGTCCAGTAGATAGGTTAGAGTAATCACTTTACAGGAGAGGTTGAGCACTATGTAGATTCCTTTGCACGACTCAGGGTAGAGGATATTACCTAGAGATCTTATAGAGATTGTCCAATATGGGCTGATGCCGAGACATAGCTGTGTTGGGTGAGGCAAGGTAGATGGCTAGTTAGGTGACACAGGACTGAGTGAGAGTACTTACCTTATGCTCAAGTCATATGACAATTTAGGCTATGCTAGGGGTTTCCTAGTGAGCCGATGATCTATCGACGTCACTAGGATGAGAGGACTCTTCGCTGGCCTATAATAGAGGCATTGGGAGAGAAGTTAGATCCTATAGTAGACATCTCATAGTTGGATGATTTAGAGATGATAGAGGAGTATGAATCTTGGTGGATGACACGATAGTGTGAAGGAGAGGGACCACTAGGAGATGATGTAGTTGAGGGAACAAAGGATGCACCCTAGAATGCTCTAGAGAATGAGGGTTAGGATGAGCCTACAAATGATGAGAAGGTAGAGGGAGGCGAGTGACATGTGTGTCACCATGTAGTGGATGAGTGGATGGATTTCCTAGACTTAGGGGGTCTACAGGGTGGCCTTGGTGAGGCTAAATTTGATGATCATGGGATGCAAGTATAGCTAGAAGCTCGATATGCTATGATTACTGAGCTACAGGGTGATATTATTAGAGGTCAATGAGAGAAAGAGATGCTTCAAGCTGAGATGGAGATGCGAGCGACATTGATAGCTATGCTTCAGGTACATTTTGGAGCATGAGGTCCTATTCAAGAGGGTGCTAGCAATGGTGAGATGTCCATGCTATGAGTGGAGGTGGAATAGCTTCAGTCCTTAGTGGCAACCTACCAGACTCATTGCCGATAGGAGCAGACTTATACTGATGAGTTGGAGGATAAGATAGTGCACCTTAGGGGGTGCTTACCAGATCGTCCATATTCCAATGGGTCACACTAGAGCCGTAGGAGTGGTACAAGATATTCTTATACATGGATGGGCCCTCCTAGCTCTGCATGGAGGTCAGACAGGGTAGGTGGTAGCATATATTGGAGTTCACGATGGAATTCTACTAAGGGTAGGGGTGAGAGTCACATCACGGGTCCTACATGACCATGGTTCATGAGACTATGATGGTTCTTTTTGATATTTTAGGACTTATGAGGTTTGAGGACCCAATTTATTATAGCCTATGGGTAGTATAAGCATGATGATGTAGCTTTTCATTTTACACACACACACACACACACACATATATATATGAGTTTTTCTGTTACCATCATGTGATAATTTACTACTTTATGAGATATATGTAATGCTTATATGTACTTGTATGATGTTTGTTGTGGGCCAAACAAGGTGAACGGTTTCCTATTTTTGTCACATGCCCGTGCATTTAATTATCAACCCAGGGAGCTTCGTAAACTTGCGAAGAGTCAAAATTAGGTTACTACAATACCACTGGAGGTGAATCTTCTAATCCTAAATTTTGGGGGGGTGTTCTTGAGATGGTTGTCAATCATTCCCGCACTCCTCAATAAATTATGTAAGAAGAACAAAATTAAATCTATGAAAATAAATCATGCACACATTCCTGAAAATAAATCTACTGCAAATACTGGAACTAGCAAACCAATGAACATTCCTATGAAAGTGATAAAATAAAAATAAATAAATAGAAAGGAAATGGGGAAGAAATACTAGCTTGGAGTGGGCCCAGGCTCCAACAGCTTCTTCCCGATTGAACACGCGCTTTAGAACTTCTGGAACTATAATATATTTATCAACAAATTACAATCTATCTTCTGTAACTCTAAATGGATATTTGTTAATTATTCTATATATCTCTCCCTCTCCATATATATATATCAGAATGATCTGCATGTGTTTATATAACACACCCACAAAAATTCGGTTACAAAAGTGGTTACAACAATCGACTCTTCCCAGACTAAATTAGAACAGTCTGGCGAATGCAATCGACGTCTAGCATTCTGTTTTGATGGTGGCGTGTTTGCTTCGGTTCATGCTTTGCCTAGCATCAGTAAGACATTTTGATATGTTGGTGCTATCTCCAATTTAGCTATGCATGATGCAGAGCTGGAACTGCACCAGCTTGCTATTGTCCACGTCGTTCGAATCTGGTCAACGGGCAAAGAATCAGTGGTGCCTTCCTTATAAGGAAGGTACCCTGTTATCACGGTGCCTTTTGGTTGTAGGGAGGCGCTTACCTTCTATTAGTGCCTTCCATTGTGGGGAGGTGCTTGCCTTCTGTTGGTGCCTTCTGACTGCAGGGAGGCGCTAGCATTCAGTTGGCACCTTTCGACTGTAGGGAGGCGCTGGTATTCAGTTGGCGCCTTTCGACTGCAGGGAGGCGCTAGCATTCAGTTGGTGCCTTCTAACTACAGGGAGGCACTGGTATTCAGTTGGCACCTTTCGACTGCAGGGAGGCACTGGTATTCAGTTGGTGCCTTTCAATTGCAGGGAGGCACTGGCATTTAGTTGGCACATTTTGACTGTAGGGAGGTGCTGGTTATTCAGTTGGCGCCTTTCGACTGCAGGGAGGTGCTGGCATTCAGTTGGCACCTTCTGACTGTAGGGAGGCGCTCATATTTGGTTTGGTGCCTTTCAACTGTAGGGAGGCGCTTGTTCCATTGGCACCTTTTGATTACATGGAGGCACCCATGTTCTCTACATTGAACCCCAATGAAATAAAGTGCCAGGTCCATCAAAAGGACCTCGACTGTTCCAAATCTAACTAAATCAATTGCAATTCCACAAAACATACTAAAAGCACACAAATTAGATAACACGCATAATTATATCAAATATCTATATAATAATTCATAAAAGTATGCAATCCTTATTATACAGCCACACATTGATCAAAGAAATATGTACAAAATATGAGCATTTTTGGTGCTCATCATCCCCCCATGCCTAACATATGCCATGCCCTCGTGGCATCCAAGCTGTAGGTAGCCCTCTGTATTTTCATCATCACCATATCTTGGAGGATTTGGCTGCTCCTATAGCCCGAGTCTGTATTTTCATGCTGACATGTGAAGGTGTGGTTTGCCTTTGCCCATGGGAAACTGTGGCTGTCAATTGTCCTCTTCTTGTTCTGGCTGCTATTGGTGGTGGTCTAGCCAGCATTGTTCCTGTTGATTGAAATGTAGCTTTGACAACTTGCCAAAGGTCGATGTCTGGAGGTCTGACCACTTCTAGATGGATATCTAAGTTATCCCTTCTGGAAGGCACTACTTGGGCCTTGTATAACCCGACCGCTTCAGGGGTAAGCCCTACGTTCTCCTTTGCAATTGCAGTAGCCTCCAATTGTGGGCCATATACTCCCCACCGTTCCAAGTACCTCCTCATCATGGAATGCCACCCTCGAGATGAATCATAGATGTCCCAAAATTTGCTGTCTTTTTTTGGATTGATGCAGATGCCAGAATCTCCTTTTACCCTCGAGGATGCCTTCCTGGCCTCCTTGGCTGCTTTCATTTCATTGCGTAGCTACCTAAAATATTTTTGCCTTTCGACGAATAGCTGCATGTCCCATTCATCCTCCTATGACTCGATAAAGGTCACTTTCACCTTCTGTCGAGCCATCCTAGGCCTCTTTGCCTTGGCCTGTGCAAAAAATGGGGCGGCTCGAACCAGGGTCTCTTATCTCTCCTTTGGGGAATTCTCTTTACTCCGAAGGATCGACTGTGCTGTTATCTCCGAGGGTGATCCTTCGATCGCCTGTCTACCTGGTGTCGACCCCTCAAGATCTTCTCCTTCTTCGGGCCTGGGGAGGTCCTCCTCATCCTCTGGCCCTATCTGTTGCTGGAGACCTTCGTCTTGCTCTATGTCACTCAGGACAATGACAGGGAGCATCGTGGGACTTATTTCCTTTTCACCCTTGAAAACAAAGGAATCCTCCCCTACCTCCGGGCTACTTTTTTGAGCATCTGATAGAATCTCCCCCAAAGAGAATACTCATTCGGTGGATGTGGGAGATTTCGTCAATACTTATTTTGCCCAATCAATCTGAGTGGCTGCCTCCTGTCTTACTCTTCCTCTATCCTAAAGAATTTGATTTTCCTCTTGCAACTGCTAGACCAACTGCTCGAGCTGAGCGATTTGTCTATCCCTTTCCTCCAATTCCCTTTTATGCTAGTTCTGGTAATATTCCAGAATCTGCTGTGCCATCCAGCAATCGATTTGCCATTCGAGCACCTCGTCCAAGGTTGCATCGATCTGGTCGTTACTCCTAGAAGTTCCTTCATTTTGTGGGCTTTGGTTCGTTAATTCTTAGAGGGTTTGGGTGGCAACATCTATCTTCGGGTCACTCTGTCCTTCCTCTATCAAGAGGAATCACCTTAAACATTTCCTCCTGGGGATTGGTTCGTCCTCACCACTAGCAAGTGGCGTTCCTTCCTCATCATATTCGGGCACTGGGGAATGCTCTCTGTCCTCTATGCCTTCAGGCACCGATGATTGCTCTACCCCTCTTGGAAAATAGGGTGATGCCAATTGCTCAATGCTTGTTATCTCCTCTGTAGGGGATGCTTCGTCTTGCCCTAATTTGGCAACCACATTGTGTTTCTCTATTTGGCCACCATATCCCTCTACGTCGTGGTTCTGTCTTTGTGTTTTTGCATGGCGAACCAATGCCGATATCAGCCCATGGTGGGCCAAGGTGGATGGTGCCCCCTTCTAGTATCGAGCTGCTTCATCCTTCAGCGTAGTCGCCAGGTAGAAAGGTATATTTAATTTCCTCCCATGCACTAAGTGATTGAGGAAGTGGACATGATTGATGTTCAGATGGGTATACTTCCCTGTGCATGTGAAGAATCGAGCAATCTGCTCGAACATCTTCCGCATATTCATGGGGAGACTATTTTTGAGTAACCCCTCCTTGTCTATCTGCACATTTCCTCCTGGTAGCAGTATTTTGGTGTATAATTTTAACACTCTGCCCTTGTATGTACATTCCCTCGTGAGAGGCAATCCAGTCGCTTGTGAGATGAACTTAAGGGTGACTAGAATTTCCACCCCTCGTACTTGGGCCGCATCGCCCCTCAAAGAGGTGGCAAATTCTCTAGCTGCCTCCACATCCTGGCCCTGAATGACCAGGGTGCAGTATTCGAGCCACCCCTCTACTTTGAATTGGGTCTTCACTGCCCCTCTGATTCCATCAGTATCACTGGGTTCATTCTTCTTGATCGCGTGGTTCTTGGACCTTCCTCCCATGGCGCCTTTCGGTGCTATATATATTTTTTTGTCCTTCCTTCTTTAGGAAGGCACCCTCTTATAGAAAATATGCCTAACCCTAGAAGTTATGGAAGACACCCTATCATTGGCACGCGATTTCGGCTATGGGGGGATACGATCTTTATGATGACGGTATCTTTTTTGGTACTGCACATTTTATAAATAATTATATAAATGATTTGATTTAGTATGCACATACCTGATTCGACGTTCTAGTGATCGTGGCAGTCGCTGATTTGCTGATTTGTGACATGGGGGAGGGGTATGGTCATTTGATGTTGCTCATTCGTGCGATGCTTCGTTCTGCTTGAGGCATCCGATAGATGTAAATGTTGCATGTGGGAGGCATTCTGTGGTACCTTCCCCATGTGGATTGCCCTTGTATAGCCTTTCCAATGTTTTTGGTGCTCTTCATCGAACGAGTGCACCTTTCAGTGCTATGAGGTGCCTCTGATTGGTGGGAGGCACCTTTGCCTGCATGCGTCTTCCCAATGTGGGAGGTGCCTCCTTCTGGTCCATGCCTTACTGATGTTGGAAGGCGTTCATCTTGATGAATGCACATTCCTGATGTTGGAAGGCATCTTGGCTGGATGAATGCGCCTTCCTGATGTTGGAAGGCATATTCGGCTGGCTTTCTTTCTTCTCTTCTTTTTTTTTTTTTTTAAAAGATTTGGTACCTTCCTGCCATGGAAGGCGCCTACATATATATATATATATTTTATTTGAACTTCTGCATAGATGGAAGGTGCTGTCTTCTGATTTGGTGCCTTTCGGATGCAGTAAGGTGCCTTCTTCTGGATGGGCGCCTTCTGGATGCAGTAGGGCGCCTTCTTCTGGATGGGCGCTTTCTGGATGTAGTAAGGTGCCTTCTTCTGGATGGGCGCCTTCTGGATGCAGTAGGGCGCCTTATTCTAGATGGGCACCTTCTGGATGCAATAAGGCACCTTCTTCTGGATGGGCACCTTTCGGGTGTAGTAAGGCACCTTCTTCTGGATGGGCACCTTTCGGGTGTAGTAAGGCGCATTCTTTTGGAATTGGCACTTTCTGGATGTAGTAAGGCACATTCTTCTGGATGGCGATTTGAATGGAAAAAGGGTGATCAATCCTTCCCAGTTTTTTTCATGCTGCCTAGATTCTACCTACGATCCGGTGTCGAAATGCTGAGCCGAATCAGGCCTGGTTTCCTAGATACCTATCCCTCATGCTGTCAGGTCTTGCACCTGCAAAAAGCAATTGAAAAATAAAGGAAAATAAAGGCAGTTAGAAGCATTCCGTGCCTGTTAGGCCCTGGATTAGGATGCCTATAGCTTGTATGCGGGCGTCGTCCCTACAAAAACACATAAAAAAACTATATTAATTAAAAATTTGGGTGAGCACTTTCATGCCCACCATTTCACCTGTGAGAGTTTGGTCCAGATCTAGCAAGATGGGGTCTCCCCCATGCCTACTCTGGATTCCACCTGTAATGTTTTGGACATATTATAGGGGCATAGTCGGTGGCAATTGACTGTGAACATGGTGTTGCTACCGTCAATTGTCTTAACGCACACCGGCCCATTCCTAATGAGCTCTGCCACCTCATACGGCCCCATCCACCTCTGCATAAGTTTGCACTTCCTTTCCTGGAACCGGGAATCATACAATAGTACCCATTCCCCTACCTAGAACTTCTTCAGCTTGATGTGGTTATCATGCCACTTCTTTCTCTGCTTCTATATAATCTCTGTCCTCTGCAAAGCATCCAGTCAGATTTCATCCAGCTGATCTAGCTGGCGAATCCTCTATTTTTGAGCTTCGTCCAAGCTCAAATTTAATTCTGAAGCTATCCTCAGAGTTTTGATTTCAAACTCGATGGGCATCATCGCATTTTTCCCATAGACTAGTTGGAAAGGTGTGCATCTTGTGGTGGATTTCCATGTGGTGTTGTATGCCCAAACTGCCTCCGACAATCGTGTGGCCCAATCTTTCTTGTGTTGCTGCATGGTTTTGGTCAAGATGTTTTCTATCTCCCTGTTCGTCACCTCTACTTGCCCGTTCGCCTGTGGATGGTAGGGCATGGTTTTATTGTGTCGAACCCTATACTGCTCCATCAAATCCTCAATCAATTTGGAGGTGAATTGGGGCCCTTGGTCTATTTTTATCTCCCGAGGAACCCTAAATCGTGTGAAAATATGGGCAAATAAGAAATTGGCAACCGTTCTTTCCTTTGAGTCCCTTAATGCCTGCACTTCCACCCATTTGGTGATGTAATCCGTGCAGACCAAAATAAACCTCCTTCCCATCGAAGGTGGATTAAATGGTCCCATGAAGTCCATGCCCCATTTATCAAAAGGTTCCAAGTGTACCTGGGGCTACAGGGGAATTTCATCTTGGTGGGTTGGTCTACCCATCCTCTAGCACTCGTCACACTTGCTGGTATACACTACCGCATCCTTAAACAAAGTGGGCCAAAAATACCTAGCCTACAAAATTTTGTAGGCGGTTCATTTCCCAATAAAGTGTCCTCCGCATGGCTCATCATGACATGCCTTGAGTAATTTTGAAAACTCCTGTTCTGCTATGCATCTTCTTATAATTTGGTCTTGTCCTATTTTAAATAGGAGACCATCCATCCAAAGGAATGATGCGCTCTTCTCTATGACCACCTGCTTTCCTCGGTAGGAGAGAGCAGGTGAGGTCCTTTCGGTGGCCAAGTAATTGGCTACATTTGCATACCACAGAATTTGTTCACTAATAGCGAATAGATGTTCGTCCGAAAATTGATCTTCCACTACTTGATGATCTGTTGGTATCAATCTGGACAAAAAATCTGCCACAACGTTGTCCTTGCCCAGTTTATCGACTATAGTGATGTCAAATTCCTACAATAGCAACATCCATCTAATAATTCTGCCACCAATGGCCGACTTGCTCATCAGATACCTGATAGCCGCGTGGTCCGTATGGACGAAGACCTTGTATCCCGTTATATAGTGGCAGAATTTGTTTATTGCATGGACAACTACGAGGAATTATTTTTCTATCACTGTATAGTTGAGCTCTGCTCCTGCCAAGTTTTTATTGACATAATAGATGGCATAAAATTCTTCGTCGTCTTTCTACCCGAGGACTTCTCCGATCGCACCATTAGATGCATCGCAATAAATATGGAACGGTATGGCCCAATTCGGTCCTCTCAAGACCGGTGTAGATATTAATTTTTCTTTCAGCAATTGGAACGCTTCTTCACAATCTCTCGTCCAATTGAACTCTACATCCTTAGAAAGTAGGGTGTGTAGTGGTTTGGCAATCTTACTAAATTCGGCGATAAATCGCCGGTAGTACCCGGTTGATCCAAGGAAACTTCTTACCTCCTTCTACGTTTTGGGGCTAGGTAGGTCTCTAATGACCTCAATATTCCTCTTGTCTACTTTTATTCCTTCCACAGAGAGGTGGTGTCCCAACATGATGCCTTCCTACATCATCATAAAACATTTTTCATTACTTAGGGACATGATTTTCCTTGCTCTTGTCGAGCACTCTTTCCAGATTTGTCATTGCCTCTTCGAAGGTTTCTCCATAGGCGGTGAAGTCATCCATGTATACTTCCACCCCGTATCCTATCATATCAGAGAATATGCTAAGCACCGCCCTTTGAAATGTGGCCGATGTGTTGCACAGTCCAAAAGGCAATACCTTATAGGCAAACGTTCCCCATGGACAGGTGAACGTTGTTTTATCTTGATCTTCTTCCCCTATCTGGATCTGGTTGTAACTGCTGAAACCGTCTAGAAGGGAGAAGTATTTTCTTCCTGAGAGTGTGTCCAAGACCTGATCGATGAACAGGAGCAGGAAGTGGTCTTTCTTAGTTGCCTTGTTCAACGCCCGATAGTCCACGCAGATCTGCCATTTCCTGTTCTTTTTGGGGACCACCACTAATGGTGATACCCATTCACTATCAGAAATCAGATATATGAATTCAACAGCCAGAAGTATGTGCAGTTCTTCTCTGACAATGTCTTTCATTGCTGGGTTCATCCTTCTTTGTGGCTGCTGGCTAGGAGTTGCCTGGTCATCTAAATAAATTTGATGGGTACATATTTTTGGGCTGATGTCGTGCATATCTGTGTAGTCCCATGCAAATGCTTGCTGGTGTTTTACCATAAGCTCTTCCAATTTTTCTAGCTATGTGGGCGTCAACCTGCTGTTGATGTTTAATATCCTCCTTGGCCCAACGTGTATTTGCCAGATGTGCTGATCTTGGACGCCAGTCAACAGTGATCCAGGTGTGCGGGTGGATGATTCTCCATGGAGAAACTCCATGATAGCACCATACTTGTCCTCTTTTGCTACCTCCTCCAAGGTCATCACCGGATGGATGATGGACAACTTCGTAGTTCCATGCTCGGTGATCCTAGGTTCTTCTGTCGAGTCCATAGACTGAGCTAGCGATGAAATGGTCAGTCTTTTGACATTCTGCCTGTTGGAGATGGTCATTAGCCCATCCTGACAACTGATGTAAGCATCAGCTATTGCCAGCCATGGCCTCCCCAAAATGAGCAGGTAACCGCATAGCCTGGTCTTGGTTTGCAAAACTAGAAAATCAACTGGATATTCCCATGCACTGACTGTTACAATCACATCTTCCACCATCTCTTTCGATGACATGGTTGATCTATCGGCTAACTGTAGCACTGTCGTGGTTGGCTTCAGGTTCGTGAGCTATAGCCTTTGCATGGTCTCTTGAGGCATCACCTTGATGGCTGCCTCGGGGTCAACCAATGTGTTGGACAGGGAATGTCCTCCAATTTTTATGGTCAGCATTGGGCTACTTGGGTCTGCATACTTCGGATAACATGTTCTCCCCATCATTATATCTACCAGTTTACCCATGATGTTGATAGTCTGGGTAGATTTTCATCTCAATATCCTTAGACACATTTATCTAATTGCCTTGGTGTAAATGGGGACATCTCGAATCACTTAAAATGATGGGATTGTCACTATGAGATTCTTCAAGCTCGACAAGATGTCAAATTTTGGTTGTGTTGGTTTTCTTTGTTCTTGTAGCCAGCTAGGAAATGGAGCCTCCACTCTCTCAAGTGCTTTTCCCTCTTCTACCAGAGATGTCTCCTCTATTTCTTCCTCCTATTCTACCAGTGGAGGTGTCTCTACTATTTCTTCCTCCTCTTCTACCGAGGCGGTGTCTCTACTCCTAGTCGCCTACCCGATCTAAGCTGAATATTGTATATATGATACATCTCACCTTCTATGTTGTATGCCAGCTGATTTACTCTGTTGTTCGGGTTTGTCTGTCGGTTGTCTTGGTAGCTCATGCAGGTCTCATTGCTGGCAATGCTGGTAAATTCTGTTGAATGTGAGCAGGCGCTGCACTCTATGGAGTTTGATTCCATGTATTGTGGCCTCTCCACTACTACACAGGATATGGCATCCATGGCTGCTAATTCGGAAATGCTACTGGGGGTGCGTTAGTCCAGGGTGATGGTCCCCACCACCCCATATTAGGTGGTTGAGGGGGTCCTTGGTGCAAGTATGACCCTCCCCCATATGATGGCATTCCGGTTGGTATATTCCCCATAGGGGGCTATGGCCAACTCTTCCTATTGCCTATGAAGTAGGCCTCTATGCTCTCAGTCGCTTCCTAGTTACTGGGCAGTTGTGGGAACAATCGAGTTTTATGATTCAGCCTGCAAACTATGCATACTCTGACCTTGTTTTCTGGACATGCATTCTTTGTGTGCCTTCCTCTACATTTTGGGTAGAAATAGGCTAATGCTGCGTTGTTTTCTTGTTTCTTCTTTTCTAATAGTAGTGCTAGAGATGAGAGCATTTTGCTCTTCAAATCCTCCAACATGTTGCCTATTTCTATTTTGGTGACTGAAGCAGTCGCCTTCATGGTCCTGGCGATGATTTTGCCTCACCTTCTCAAGTAGTTCTAGCATAATTTCTGAATGTTGTCCATAGCATGCTGATAGACATCACCTCCAGAGATCATGTTGAGGGCCTCCAGTGACTCATTGGTAAGTCCCCTTAAGAAAATACTTTTGAGGGACTTATCGGATAGCTTCGAGTGAGGGGACTGTTGAATATTAAAGCTAAATATCTCCAAATACTCCTCAAGAGACTCATATTCTTTTTGTGTCATGCTCAAGACCTCCTCCCTGGAGTCTCTTGCTCTCTCGAAATATTGATATTGCTCTAGAAAGAGCTTCTGCATCTGGTCCCAGGTGGTGATATGTTTGTCTCCCAGACCGATGAACCATCGCAGAGCTGCATCGTCTAATGTAGAAGGAAATAATTTCAACTTCTACGTATTTTATTTTTAATCCATAGACCTGCACAAAACATCAAACTTAAAAATAGGTCAAGGTCCTCGGTCGGGTGTCCTCTAAAGGACGAAAGGTGAGCAGGGGATATGTTTTTCATTTTGGTATCTCCTACTCCCTCCTCTATTGGGAAACTAAAACCAGATGAGACCTCATCGTTATCTACCATTTTTTTAGGAAATGTGGTTTCTAATGCAATGTTTATGGCCTTTTGATCGTTTAAAACTTTCTGATTCAATGCTCTAAGGTTGTCTGGTGAGATCGTCTGATCCTCCACAGCCTTCCACAACAGGGCTTCCTCTAGAGGGTCCTATTAAACAGGAGATTTATGATGATTCATTCGTCCCCTTGTTGATGGGATGAGGTGGCACTTTGCACAAAGTGTGGTTCCTCACTCCAATGGACTGCTGGTGGGTCGGGCAAATCTAAATCAAACCCAAAATGCTCTGCTGACTCAGGTCCTGATGGATTAGTTCTTATAAAGCGACCGTCAGGTCCTCTTCTTCTCGAAGAACTCATACAAGGTCAGATAGAAGGTTTCAGGGTATTGTAGGTAATCTAATTAAGACGCTTCCCTAACAACGATGCCAAAATGTTGTGGGCCAAACAAGGTGAATGGTTTCCTATTTTTGTCACATGCCCGTGCATTTAATTATCAACCCAGGGAGCTTCGTAAACTTGCGAAGAGTCGAAATTAGGTTACTACAATACCACTGGAGGTGAATCTGCTAATCCTACATTTTGGGGGGGTGTTCTTGAGATGGTTGTCAATCATTCCCACACTCCTCAATAAATTATATAAGAAGAACAGAATTAAATCTATGAAAATAAATCATGCACACATTCCTAAAAATAAATCTACTGCAAATACTGGAACTAGAAAACCAATGAACATTCCTATGAAAGTGATAAACTAAAAATAAATAAACAAAAAGGAAATGGGAAAGAAATACTGGCTTGGAGTGGGCCTAGGCTCCAGCAGCTTCTTCCCAATTGAACACACGCTTTAGAACTTTTGGAACTGTAATATATTTATCAACAAATTACAATCTATCTTCTGTAACTCTAAATGGATCTTTGTTAATTATTCTATATATCTCTCCCTCTCCATATATATATATATATCAGAATGATCTACGTGTGTTTATATAACACACCTGCAGAAATTCTATTACAGAAGTGGTTACAATAGTTGACTCTTCCCAGACTAAATTAGAACAGTCTGGCGAATGCAATCGACGTCTGGCATTCTATTTTGATGGTGGCATGTTCGCTTCGGTTCGTGCTTTGCCTGGCATCAGTAAGACATTTTGATACGTTGGTGCTATCTCCAATTTAGCTTTGCATGACGCAGAGCTAGAACTGCACCAGCCACTACTGTCCACATCGTTCGAATCTGGTCAACGGGCAAAGAATCAGTGGCACCTTCCTTATAAGGAAGGTACCCTATTATCATAGTGCCTTATGGTTGTATGGAGGTGCTTGCCTTCTATTAGGGCCTTCCATTGTGGGGAGACGCTTGCATTCTATTGGCACCTTTCGACTGTAGGGAGGCACTGGCATTCAGTTGGTGCCTTTCGACTACAGGGAGGCGCTGGTATTCAGTTGGTGCCTTCCAACTGCAGGGAGGTGCTGGAATTCAGTTGGTGCCTTTCGACTGCAGGGAGGCACTGGTATTCAATTGGCAACTTATGACTATAGGGAGGCACTAGTATTCAGTTGGTGCCTTTTGACTGCAGGGAGGCACTGGCATTCAGTTGGCACCTTTCGACTGCAGGGAGGTGCTGGTTATTCAGTTGGCGCCTTTCGACTGCAAGGAGGCGCTAGCATTTAGTTGGTGCCTTCCAACTGTAGGGAGGCACTCGTCTTTGGTTTGGTGCCTTCCGACTGCAGGGAGGCACTTGTTCCCTTAGTGCCTTCCGATTGTAGGGAGGCGCCTATGTTCTCTACGTTGACCCCCAATGAAATAAAGTGCCAGGTCCATCAAAATGACCTTGACCGTTCCAAATCTAACTAAATCAACTACAATTCCACAAAACATACTAAAAGCACACAAAATAGATAACACGCATAATTATATCAAATATCTATATAATCATTCATAAAAGTATGCAATCCTTATTATACAGCCACACATTGATCAAAGAAATATGTACAAAATATGAGCATTTCTGGTGCTCATCAATGTTGTTATGGATATCTAGCATGTATGAATGTATTTATCCTATGATATGATTTGATGATATGGCTATTTGTAAATGCAAAATAAGATGGATGATTTGATTTAATTTGTATGATGTATTACGATGACTATTTTGACACATTATATGCTAGCACCCTAGGTTGTATAAAATGTATCTCATTATTTTAGTATTATCATGACACTATGTAATGGCTGATGAAAATACACACTAACAAACATATGATGGTATGATATGAATTATAATGAATAGTATAGTGTTTTATGATGTTTTTGTGATTTTTATGAGACTCAAACACTCTAGTTACCTAATCAAAAGTTGTATAGTAACCATGAAAGACTTTTTAACAAAGTATAAATCTGCTAAGATAACCAAGATATTCAATATCCCTGTGTGTGCATGTGAGTTCATTACTATGATAACACATAAAGCTACCCTAGTGCCAAATAGGATTTATGCAACCCATTTGTATGGGAGATGACCTTATGAGTATCATTATCCTTAGTTTTTTACGTAGTTGGATTAGACCACTAGGCAATAAAGGCTACCAAAATCTAGCTCATCTGCATACAAATATTGGTCTATACAAAATCAAGTTGCTTATATGATAGACATATCGTCATGCATAAGGATACTACCATTGCTAGGTGGTCTTGATGCCACCCAAATTTGTAATGAGGATCACCTTATAGTTCTCTAATACTAAGAATTCCAGGGATTCAAGTTCAATACTCCCTTATTTTATTTTAATTTTGAATTTTATAAGGGTGTTGCTCATTTTTGTTATGGTGAGCAATGGATTTTGGTAGTGTTGAGAACCATTGTTTATTTTGCTTTTGCTAATGGTAAAAACCACTATTTATTTTTGCATATTGTGAAGTGATGATAATCATTATTTATTTTTAATTTTGGATACTTGCCCCAATTTGGTGTGAGGCAAGGGATTTTGATTTTGTATAAGGAGGAACTTGTCCTTTTGTCAATTCTTAGCATATTTGAACCATTCGCACATGGGATGATCAAGATAACTTTTTTTCTTAAAGTAACCTAGACCACTTTGTAGTTTCATCTTTACTTGTGCTAAACTTGGATTTATTAATGTAAAAACATGTTGGGATTTTTATGTATACAAGGTATAATATAAGCATGATTCTACCTTTTAAAAAATCATGATATATTTCTATAAAATTTGAAAAGAAACTAGATATGGCTGAGTGATCGAAAAGCCTAACTATGTCTTAGGAACAATGGCTAAGTGACGGGAAACAAACACACAATATGGAGTATAAATGTAAATGATACATGTAATGTAAAAAAGTGGTAACGTTGACATATGATAACAATTAATTTGACAGATGCCTATTATATAGACCTAGTGCTAGACATGTATGATCAATTTATAACAATGCACAATGCAATGATGAGTATGCCTAATGCAATGGATGTTGAAATGCAATGCAATATTTGTGTTTTTGATGTTTTAATTATGTTTTTATATTTTTGATATATATATATATATATATATGTATATACAATTTGACCAATGGGTTTAATGAATGCCATTGGGGATTTTTGGGTGACCAAAGGGCTTATAGATGTCTTTGGGACATTTTGGGATGATCCATATGGTTGTAGACCACTTAGGAGCGTTTTAAGGTGATCAAAGGGCTTATAAACATCTTTGGGGCATTTTGGGGTGACCTAGATGGTTGTAGGCTTCCTAGGAGCATTTTAGGGTGACCAAAGGACTTATAGATGCCTTTGGGGAATTTTGGGGTGACCTATATGGTTGTAGACCACCTAGGCATGTTTTAGGATGACCACAGGGCTTATAGATGCCTTTGGGGTAAATGGTTGTAGACCTCCTAGGAGTATTTTAGGGTGACCAAAGGGCTTATAGATGCCTTTGGAGCATTTTGAGGTGACCTAGATGATCGTAGATTACCTAGGAGCATTTTAGGGTGACCTAGATGGTCATAGACTATCTAGGGATATTTTAGGTTGACCTAGATGATCGTAGACCACTTAGGGATGTTTAGGTTGACCTAGATGGTTGTAGACTGCCTAGGGTCATTTTAGATTGAGCTAGACAAGCGTAGACCACCTAGGGAAATTTTAGATTGACCTAGATGATCGTAGATCACCTAGGTGTGTTTTAGGTTGACCTAGACGATCATAGACTACCTAGGGGCATTTTAGGTTGACATAGATGGTCATAGACCACATAGGGGCATTTTGGGTTGACCAAAGAGTTTATGGATACCTTTGGAAATTTTTGTAACTTTGATATTCTTATGATTTTAGGAGGAAGGTGCAATACCTTATGTACCCCCAACATTTTAGGTGATCAAAGGAAGCGAGGAGGTTGCCATACCTTTAGGATCCTCAATTTGCTTTATTTCTTGAGATGTAACTAGTGGGGAAGGTATGACACCTTGGATACCCCCAACATGTACTATGATTGATGTAATGTTATTGTATTAGATAGGAGTTATAGAGACTGACTCCCCTAGCTATGGTAGGGGATTCTGGGTAATACCATTGTCTTGATGGGGTAAAATGAGTGACCTTATTGTTAATACAACTTTCCTATCAATAAGATCTTGGACCACATGTCTAAAATTATAACAATTGTTAATGTCATGCCATTTCATTTGGTGATAGAGGTAAGAATAACCCTCCCTGTATCATCTAGGTATGGACCTGTTTGAGTTGACCAAGGGTACATCTGGAAATATGATTACCTTTGTTTCTTGCAAGTTGTGAAGGATGGTTGACATGGGCTTAGCTAATGGAGTCCAGGTACGACATTGAGATATTAAACAAGGTGAACGCAATCACCTCATTTTATGAGGTGACAAGGTTGTATGCATCTCAGACACCTATTTAGGTTGCTCTTATTGAATCTCATCTATAGGTAATAAGTCTTGACATATGCCAATATGTTGATTGTTGATTTTAAGATCATTCTTATCAAGCATATCTTGTACCTCATTCTTGAATTGGATACATGACTTAATGTTATGACCATTTAATTGATGATAATGATAGTGTTGTTTCTCTCGATACCACATTGGTTTGTGCCTATTAGGATCCAAAGGGTAAATATTTAGCAATGTCATAGCCTTATACTCACATAATCAATTAAAGAGTGAAACCAAAGATTCAAGCAATGCCATATACATGCGAGGTTGATGGTGTTGTTACCTTTGCCCCTGCTTCTATTGAGACTTAACATTGGATTGCATTGGAGAAGGTTGGTCCTGACAATCAGGGGGTTGAGATTTTGGATCAATCAAACATAAATCAATGCTTGCGAGTCAATTCAAGATCTGTTGTGAGTCATTATGTTGGCGAATCATTTGCAACTCAATATTGGCTAGCCTATCCATGCTTGTTTGAGCAAATGTAGATGGTTCATGGTGATCTTGTTTAATGAGTATATCCATATGCTCTTGTTCTTAATTTAGCTCTTATTACAACTTAGAGTGGTCAACTGTGGTAGTTTTATTACCCCAACTTGGGTGTAAAGGGTACACCTATTCTTTATTTTATGGAGATGTTGAGAGAGATGGAGTACATATGACTGAATTCATTGATGGTATCTCTTATGGTATGGATGGAATGTTGGATGGAGTCGAAAGTGGCCTAGATGAATTTAGAGGAATTTGGTTCTCCATCATCACATTGATCATTCCCACAAACTCATTAGAAGATGCATTGGTACTTGGACCAGTCATGTATGCCTCATCAACTTGTCCAAGGTGATCTACTTGGCCCCCATGTTCAGGGAGTGCATAAAAAATGCTATCTGTAGCACCCTAAAATTGGTGCAGTAAAACCTTAATAATTACAATTACTCTAGTAAATATTCAAATTCAAATTTCAACCTCCAAAACCGCTCCCAAACCGTCGTTTAACCCGTTTCCTCCTTTCCCGCGCCATTTTTAGAGTTTGTTTTGTCCGTTTGACGATATCATCTCCGATAAGACGATATCGCCTTAGATCGGACGATTTCGTCTGGCGTAGGACGTCCAGACGATCTTGTCCCAAAACTGATTTTTGCATAATTAGTCTCTGTTCCAACGGCGTCTCTAATCCGGGCAGAAGCGTGTCTGCGCCGTTAGAGACCCTCCCCATTGGAGATCTCCCAAATAGGGATGATCTCCAACCTCCCAACCTCCATCCTAAGCCTATTTAATCCTAGGCCCTCCCCTTAGCATCCCCCTGGCTGAAATTCCCCGTAACTCGAATTCTACACGCACTAGACCATCTTAAATCACTGTTTGCATTTGTATTTTTCCAAGTTTGTTTGCAGGAACTTCATTGTTTTTCAGCCGGAGCAAGCTCAATTCGTCTCAGACGATCTCGTACAATCTCGGACGATCTCGACCCAATTCGAGACGATTTCGACTGTAGTCCACATTGGGGGCAATCAATGCCCAGAGTTTGCATTTCTTCATCCTTTTTCTGCTGTATTATTCTGCATTTAGTTAATTCTATGGTTATTCTTTATTATTCTGCATCTTGGAGTTCACCCATGTAGCTTTAATGCATAATAAAAGCATAAATTGTCATTAGATCGTTATAATGCATTCGTGTCTTAGCTTATTATCATCATTTTAATGTTCTTACTAGTCATTTTACATCATTACCCTCTGTTATCATAGTTGCATTCTCTGTATTTTGCATCTATTTCTCTGTTTGTAGGTCTCTGACGAATTCGATCTGACGAATTCGTCAGATCTCAGACAATCCTGTCAGATAGGAGACGATCCCGACTACTTCAAAAATCAGAACCTTCATCAGACATCCGGATCAGGTATGGGTCTTTAATCCATCTTGTTCTTTCTGTTTTTCTGTCCAAATCTATTTTTGTCTTCATTTAAATCTGCATTTCATATAGAATAGCTTAGACGCATTTTGGCCAAACCTAGGACTTGGATGATTAAAGATAAAACTGAACACATCAAACACATTCCCAACCTAGGCGTGGAAACTGCCATTCAAACGTTTCCTGGTGAACCCACCATCCATCGAAAAATCACCATAATACACCTCCCCGAGAGGCGGGACCTTCGCAAGGCCTCTCAGTCCGAGGTACCGTGCCATCCTTTTCACATCCCCCTTTCGGGCATGGATCCTATAGTCTGAAGGTAAGGGTGTGAAAAATTTGGAGCGATACATTTTGGTGAACCCGACGTGAATGCATTTAAAACCTTTTGAAAACAAAAAAAAAAATAAAACAACCAAAACATAGATGCATTTCAAATCATTTAAAACTAATAAGTTGCATATCATGTTTAGATGGTAGCTCCTAAGAAAATATTAGCGAGTTACTATAAATGTTGAAAACCAATTGGCAGCCATAGAAATCAATTCTGTGCTTAGTGTGCTTGAAACAGATAGAAATCAACTTTTGTGGGACGAACTTGATAGAAGACTAAGTGTCATTTCATCTAGGTCAACAAAACTTAAACAAATCAAGAGGCTTGTCCTAGATAGAATCCTGGATCCTCATCAACTCGTCTTTTATCATGAACTTCAGAGAGCCTGCCATAGATGGTTAGCTTATAGGAGAGCTCTTGTGTCTTCAGAATTGTTCACCTTCGAGGAATACCTCGAGAACGCAGCCATTATACACCAGTTCCTAGGTCGTGTAGAAGACCAAGAGGTTGTTCTTACGGATAGGGAAATATGGAATAGAGTTCCTCGAGCTGTGTTATATCGAGAGTATTGCCACGAGCTTTACTTCTATCAACCAGAATCTGAGACAGATAATATCACTATAGCTCTTTTCATTAAATTTTTGAAAGAAAATTTTCAATTTGAAGAAGAACACTTCATGACTCCTGAAGAACTCGAGCCCATTAATGATATTTATAAATTGTTTATAGAAAACTAGATCATTACTTTCAGTATTAGTTCTTGCATTTATTGTGTTGTTTGTTATCTTTACAATATTATTACAAAAACAAGAAAAACTAAAAAAAACATAACAAAAACCAAAACCTTTCATTTTAAATATTGTAGTAGGTATATAATTAATATATACCTCTTAAGCTTGTTGCATATATATATATATATATATATATATATATATATATATATATATATATATATATATATATATATTTGCTGAAATCTAAATTAAGCACAATGCCTAAACTTAGGAATGGTAAACAAACCGAAGGAGAAGAAGAAGATTGGTTAGAAGATAAAACTAGAAACCCAAATGTCCTTCCTGAAGATCCAATTCCGGAAGGAGAAACTCTAGATCAACGAGAAGATGACCTAGGTGAAGACAATGAACAAGAAGAAAATGTTAAAGAGGATGGATCCTCATCCCCTAGAGTAGCTCGAGATGGAACTATTGCTTTTGACAACTTAGATCATTTCTAGAAATTTTTCAATAATAACATTGGCGCTCTTAATATGGCAGTTCGTATTGATAAAGGGCAAATTAGTGACACTCAAGCAGCCATGGAACATATGTTTGATGTGCACACTAATCCCTTGTCTTTCATTGATCAAGAAAGTGATAAGGCTGGACCATCCAATAGAGATATGGTCACTATGATTCAGAACATGCCAAAACAACAGGTTACCCAACCTCCTAAGGAACCTGTTATTGAGCCTAAAATCATTCCCACACAAAAGAAAACTTCCTTCACTGCTTTACTTCGCCAAACTATTGATCAATATGCTTCAAGTAAACAAAAACCTAAAATGAAGCCAAACACCAATTTTCAACAATCTGGAATACAACATAATACAACTTCAAAATTCCTTCATAACACCTTTCCTACCAACAATTTACACAATAGCAACATAGCATCTAATCTTCATGTCCCTCCATCATATGCTCACAAATCCCATATCAATGCCCTACCGAACCAATATGGTGGGCAAACTAGTAATCTGGAAGCCATGGTGAAACAGTTAGCTTCGCGTATGGACCAGATAGATCCTTACCGTCCCTCGTACAATTATCGAGAGATATGTAGTCAACCTTTGGATCCCATAGTTGTAGCACAACCGTACCCTAAGCATTTTCCCATGCCCATCCTGCCTATATATAAAGGAACCGAAGATCCCATAGAGCATCTTCGCATGTTTAGGATAGCATGTCATGATATATCACATGATGACTTGCTATTACTAAAAATGTTCCCAAAAAGTTTAGGTGGAATGGCATTAGAGTGGTACTATCAATTGCCCACTCATTCTTTGAGAAACTTTGAAGAAACAACTGAATCTTTTGTCCATCAATTTAGTGCCTACATCGAGAGGCATGTAACCATTAAAGATTTATACAACTTAAAACAAGACAAGGATGAATGTTTTGCCGATTTCTTAGCTAGATGGAGGCGATTGATGAGAAAACTGCACTTTGTGCTACCTTATAGGGAAATGTTGGACATTTTTATTAATAATTTACAAGAACAAATATCTTATGAGCTATCAATTGCTACTTTAACTACCTTCGATCAGGCTATAGATTTAGCTCGAAGAGTAGAAGATGCCCTCATTAGGAGAGGCCAACTTAGGAAGAAGGATGATGAGAAAACATCCAAAAATCAGTATAAAAACAAACAAGTTGTAGGTGACGGAGTCACTGACAACAAAAATGTTGCTAATATCAATGCAACGAAAACAACAAAAAAATTTATATTGAAACCGCCTGATAAGCCTCCTCGAGAATTTACTAGATTGAATCAACCATTATCAACTATTTTACCTCAATTACTCGAAAGAGGTTTGATCCAATTACCAGCTATCCGGGAACCTGATCCAACTATACCCGGATACAGAGCTGACTTACACTGTGATTTCCATAGAGGGCCTGGACACTCTACCAACGCTTGTAAAAGGTTGAAACATAAAATACAGGATCTGATTGATAATAATGAAATGGAGGTGCAAGCCTTCCAACCTAAACAAAATGCTCCTAATAATCCTCAAAAGAACATTCCCCAAAATCAAAATCAAAATGCTAATCAATCATTAGACATATTTCAACACCCTTTACCAAGACATGGTAAAGAGGTGGCCAATCAAATCGAACATCATAATGTTCCTCCTCCTACCCGATATGTAGGAACTATTAGCGGACATTTACTTAATCATGATCCTCAAATATTTGACACAACTTTATCCATGGTCACAACCAGGCCCCTACATAATATTCAAACTCCAGATCCTAGTGATATAGAATCAGATACTGAAAGTGAAATAGACATCACTTCAAACCAATCGAATAGTTCTGAAAATGAATCAGATCCTATTCAACCCATCAGAGATGCTATGGTTCCAGAAGAACCATTTCCTAGAAGAGTTACTACTCGACCCTCTTCTAATCAATTCCTCCCAAATGAACAAGCCATAAACGCTCAACCGAGACCAGTTCAGCGTCTTCAATATAACATTGTAGGTACCATTGGAGTCGTTACCCGACAAGAGGCTCAAAATTCTCAACAAGAACCAAACCAGAATGATGGATCAGCTCCATTTGTTTTGAAAAATCCCAATAAAGGGAATCATGCTTCCAATGTTCAACTTAAACCCCCTTACAATATTAATGAGCAATTATCCAATACTACAACCAGAATTTCCCTTTTGGATTTATTAAGATCTTCTCCTACCCATAGGGATGAGTTGATGCTTACATTAAGCCAAATGATGGTACCTCAAAATATTCAACCTCGAAGCCATGGCCAATACTATCATCACTCGAGAAGTTGATTGTATTGACTTTCGGGATAAAGATATCCCACAACACAGTTTACATAAGGATAATCCCTTATATATTACTGCTCTAATTGGAGATGTAGTCTATTAAACGAGTCCTGATTGATAATGGTTCATCTCTAAACATTTACACTTTTGACTTCTACCAACGATTTGGCTTTAGAAGTGATGAAATGAAGAAAACCGACATGATTATCAAAGCTTTCAATGACGAAACACAAGAAACGTGTGGAGTTATTACCATCCCATTGCAAGTTGGTCCTCGAACTCTAGATACCACCATGTTTATTGTACATTGCCCCGCATCGTACAATATACTCTTGGGTCGTCCTTGGATCAATGCAATGCGGGCTGTCCCATCAACTTTACACCAATGTGTTAAATTCGAATTTAAAAATCAGTTGGTCACTATCCACGGTGATCCTAGACCCTTTGATATGTGTGCTTTGGCAGAACCTGTTGGAGTGCAATTTTGCCCTGCTCTGTCATCCACACATCCTAATTCTTATTTTTCATCTAAAACTGTGAAACACACACCCATAGCTTCACCTATTTCCCCTCCATTCATTTCATCCTCATATATAGATCAACAATCTTCTAAACAAACCACTCTAGAACCTCAAAAAGATCTTCAATCTACAACCAATCCTTCATGTTCCATCCCTATAATTTCAAAACCTATAGACCCATCTATTAACACTTCCACATTATCAACATCTATCATACCTTCCACATCTAAAGATATAGGGAATGATCCTTCTACATCTTATGCTCTTTCTGATGAACTTTTACCGGATTTATCCACAATCTTAATATCAGAAAAAACAAATGCTTTCATGCAAGATTCAATTCTTTTAAATAACTTGCCGCCATCTCCTCGTACTTTGGGCCTCCCACAACCTATGGGAAGTACTTACCAAGTCGGGAGTTGTGCCTTCATTTATAAAGGATATGATCTGGGAAGAATCCCTCGAAATATCAAAACTCATCATGAGGGATATGCTCGATGTTATTTTACCAATGAATATATTAAAGCTAAACCCATAATGCTTAAAATGGGATATAAAGGGAAAGGCTTGGGACCTTTCCAAAATGGCATGAAAGAACCTTTCGAGGTAGAACCGTGGCCTGCCCGTCGTGGTGTGGGCCTATTTCCTAGTAAGGGTCAACCCTTTCCTTTTGAAGATGATGATCAACTCATATGTTATCAAGATTATTTGGATAGGCGTGATGATTTGCCTCTAAAAAATCAGCCATTTACATGTAACATGCTATCCATAGCTTACCCTGAAATGATTGTTGACTCCGATGAGGAGTTGGAAGGAGATATCTTCCACGATGTCTCCGTTGAAGAGATGTTACACAATGGATTTTATTTTGATGGTTCTATACCAACTATAGCCCAACTTGAGACCACTAATCCTCAAGATGAATTATCCAACTTAACCTTACAAGAATTACAAGAATTGGGCGTTTCACCCGCCCCACCTAATTTTGAAAGAGATCTACACATGGAGGTAGAAAACGTCATTAAAATTAATATTGGAACTAAGGATAGTCCTCACATAATCAATATTGGATCAAAATTAAGTCAAGAAAAACAAGAGCAATACATTGCATTCCTTAAAGAATATGAAGATGTCTTCGCTTGGACATATGAAGATATGCCAGGTCTAGACCCTTCTATAGTCATGCATCACCTAGTGGTCCATCCGGATGCTAAACCTGTTAAACAAAAACTTAGAAAAATGCATCCCAAAGTGGCTTTGCTAGTCAAAGGGGAGTTAGAAAAACTCCTGAATGTTGTTTTTATACAAGCTATTGATTATGCTGAATGGATCTCAAATGTAGTTCCAGTTACCAAGAAAGAAGCCACCAAAGTTAGGGTTTGCATAGATTTTAGAGATATTAATGTTGCATGCCCTAAAGATGATTTTCCTCTTCCAAACATGGATCAAATCATTGACTTTATTGTCGGAGTGGAATGATGTCCTTAATGGATGGATTCTCTAGTTATAATCAGATCAGGATAGCTCTTGAAGATCAGGCTAACACAGCCTTTATTACCCCCACAAGAACTTCACCTTTTGTTTTGGTTTATGGTGCTGAAGCCATTTTTCACTTTGAATTAGAAGTTCCTTCTTTGGCTCTACTACTTCAAGATACGAAGTAGGAGATGAATATTGAGTGTAGACTCGATCAGTTGGAACTCCTAGATGAAAAATGCATCAATGCTTTGGAGAATCTCTGTGCCTACCAAAATAAGCTTAAAAGATCATATGCTAAAAAGTTCGTCATCGATCCTTTGAGATCGGCGACCTTGTTTTAAAAGAAAATCAAAAAAATACTAATGCAACTAAGGACCTTAAAGGTAAATTTGAGCCCAACTGGCTTGGACCATACATTATCACTGCTAAATTTGAATCGGGAGCATACAAATTATCTACCTTAGATGGTAAAGAACTTAAAGAACCCATGAACATTTTGCATCTTAAACGTTACTATGTATAAATTTGGTCATTTCATCCTTGTATATATTTGTTTAAAATATTTCAAAATCACTATCTTGTATTTCTTTCAATTTATAAATTCAAAAACACCAAAAACATTCATAATCATCAAAATATTCAAAACTACTTGTTGTATTTATTTATGGCACTTGTTAATTCTTTCAAAAAAAAAAAAAATAATAATAAAAATAAAAAAACAGCAATATTCTTGACTCTTTCGAAACCAAAACAACATAAAGAAGAAAGAGAGAGTCAACATTCTCAAAACTTCTCAAAAAGTATTTATATATATCTTCTTACAAATGTTGCAATTATATGTTTCAAATTATTTTGGATAAATTAGCATTTATTTGGAATCCCTCACTTTCACAAACACAAAAATAAATATCTTGATTTTTATCTGGCATGATTACTAATCTCTCTTATATCAAAGTCCACAAAATTCAATTAAATAAAGTTTGAGCACAGAGAATTGATCTTGTTATTTACTTAAACCAAGCACATCCTTTCACAATAAAATGATTATATTTGTAATGTCCATGCTATGCTACATAGTAGAAGTGGTTTCTTGAGCGAAAAGTTTCCCCTGCTATCCTATCATGCACATGGTCTAGAATCTTTGAGAATTGGCAAAAGGACAAGCTCACCCCTACCCAGAATAAAAATCCCTTGCTCTACAGCTAATCCGAGCAAGTATCCCTAGCATAGAACAAAAAGAAAAAGCAAAGTTCAAGAAAAAGAGAAAAAGAAAAATATTATTTTATATCATTACAGCAATGTTCCAAGCATTATCAAGCAAAAATACAAAAAGAAAAGAAAAGAAAGCAAAAGCAAAAGCAATAAAATCCCTTTCCCTACCCTTTGAAAAGAAAAGAAGGGTTGATGAGCTTGAATCCCTGGAATTCTCAATTATTCGAAAACTGTGAGGTAAGCCCCATAACAAGTGGTTTGTGCCCAACCCGCTTGGCCTTGGGTAACTCCTAGCGTGGCGATATGTCCGTCACATTAGCGACCTTCTTTTGTACAGACCTATGTCTGCTTATGGATTAGCTAGCTCTTGATAATCCGACTTACATAGTAGTCTAGTATGGTTATATGCATCTACATCATGGTTAATGAACACTTATTTGGTTCATTCAAATCACTTGTATCATATTATCTTGCTCAAAACTTGGTAAATGAACATAGCAATTGCACACACATTTGTATTTGAGAGATTTTGTGTATCATTATGATAAATCAAGATTGGAAATGAACTCACATATGCACATGGGATTCCTTATAAATCTAACTTTTGTCTTTAAGATACTTTGAAATATTTTTTGCAAATTGTTTGGAATAATTCATTTTCTTCTTTAAAGTACAATTGTTTAGTATAAAGACAACTACATACATAATAGAAAAAATCAAAATTTCTTTCAAAACCATACAATCAAAACACACACACACACACACACACACACACATATATATATATATATATATATATATTGTCGACTTTCGCGATGATGGTATAGTTCCAAAACCAAAATTGGAATTTTATGCCTAGCGCAAGTCCTCATCTTCATCTTTTCTATTTATTAAAAATCAACCATGCAATAAAACTATCTCTTTTTTGGATTTCGCGATGATGGTATAAGTCTATACCTACATATTCTATGCCTAGCGCAAACCATTGTACCAATTTTTATTCCCCATTTATTTGAAAATCATGAAAACCATATGACTTAAATCATTATGTTATACAATTATGCTTTTTAACAAAAAGCATGCACATTATCACTATTTCATGTCATTATGTCAACCTTCAATTTTGCAATGATGGTATAATTCCTAGGGAATTATCCAAAAATTTTATCACACTTAGGAATTTATGCCTAGCAAAAATCATTTTAACATTATTTCATGCATACTATTTTTATGAAACTCTGAAAACAAACCATCATCATCATCATTTGCACCATTGCACCAAAGTCTTAAGACAGTCTCTTAAGCACTCTTTTACTTTTAACAATATTTCTATACTGGGATTAGCTTGACGACCGAGTGAGCGGCGACTCCATGAAATGGTCTATAATAGCGACAATGTCCTTTGAAATTATTGTTAAAAGTCCCTTTTATTTTTTTATCAAATCATCACATCACAAACAACCAATTTGTTCTATCAGATTATTTCATTTAAAATTTTTCAAGCATGACATTTCAACCATAATATTTCCAATGACGTAATTACATGAATCATCAAATCAATCAATCAAAACATTAAAAGCATCATAAAAATACATAAGACACAAGTCATATGATCAAAAATATCTCATCTATATATGTATCAACCATATATATACATCATATCAAAACCGAATCGGTATGCCACAATCTGTACCTCGGCATACTCAATCCTCTATCAAAAATAATAAAATACTATATATCAATCTATGTAGTGCAATCTATAGTAGCTAGCCTCGAGAACCCCTCGAGCTCTCAGCCTCATCTCCTCCCCCGCCCTGAGGTGGACGAGGTGGCCCCATCGTAGTATGTGTGGTACTACGAGTCCTAGTCGTCGATCGAGATGAAGTCCTTGACGACCCAATCTTGATCGGATCCACGATGGTAGCCGATAGTGGTAATCTCTCCTCCTCTGGCACCATCTGGTAGTATAGTGTCTAATAAAATGTGATCTGGGCAATAGCCCATGCTAGCTCCCGAGTGCTCGCTCCTCCACCCCGTGCTCTAAGGCATGCAATCTCATCTCTGAGCTATGTCACCTCAGCTCGATGGCATGCAACCTCATCCTGTAATGTCTGCACCTGTGCCTAGAGACGGACTGTCTCCGCTCGGAGAGTCGCTGTCTCGTTGCTCTCCCTAGTGTCAACACCCTTGCCCTTATCGAGCGATGGTGGCCTCTCTCTCTATGGAGAAGGGGGTCTCTCCTCCCTCCTCTCCCATTGTCGTGGCCTCTGCTGCGCCTGTGGTCTCCTCTGCTCTCTCCCATCGTGACCCTGGGCCACCTCAATGGCCGCCTAGCATCGCCTCCCCATCCGACGCACAACTGCATGAATCGGACCCTGAGCCCTCGTCATCCGAGGAGGGCGGATGCCTATGTACCAGGCATCGTAGCCGTCAGCTACCCCAGCGTCGTCCCCATCCACTGGCTGAATGGGGGCATCATCTATGTCCTGACTCCAGAAGCGCTGCATATCTGGAGCCCCGCTAACTGTAGTGTTATCCCGGATAGTCCAAGAAAACTCGTAATCCCTGAGAGATGGGATCCCCTATTGTAGACCGAACTATCGCAAAACTCGGTCGTAGCGGTGGAGCTCCACCTCTCCCCTCTCCATCCTCAGCCAATAGACTCGCCTGATGCGAGCCGCCTCCTGTCCATCCTCGGCCCACCCTGGATGATCCCTCCAAGGCCTCCAGGTGATCTGGTCGGAGACAAGGTCATCAAGTAGTCTCCGGGACATCGGCAGATCTATCCGCCACTGTGACCCTCTCCGGAGCCACCAGTAGAAAGCTCGGGGCCTCTCCCCATCAACCCCTATCAAAGGAAGCCCTATCGGCCTCCGCACTACAATGTGCTCCCAGCACCAAACCTGTAGAAGCGATGTCATAACCAGACATCGACCGCCCTTGTACACGACCCCATGCAGGATCCTGTACAATCGGCATAGAACAAAGCTGCCCCAAGAAAACCTGTAGCCATGGTCTCTCATGTCACAGACCACATCTGCTAGCACCCATGGTACCCTGCATCCGCTCTGGTGGCACAGCAAAAGTCCACCTACCACTCCGACCAAAACCCGTGTGAGTCTAGATGCCCCAGGCATCTGACGCAGCGACTCGATGTTCACTCCGCCCTTCTCCAGGGCGAAGCTCGGATCGCCACACAGCCGCATCATAGCGTGGCCCTGATTGGCCGTAGGAGTGATCAACCGTCCTTGTATGGGGATCCTCAAAATCCTCCATACATCCTCTAGTGTGGGAGTCATCTCCCCTGTGGGTAACCGAAAATAGGAAGAACCCGGATACCACCTCTCTGCTAGGGTCGTCAGTAGCCCCATGTCTGTAGAAACTTGTGGCATCTCTCGCCACATGTCGTAAGCCGACCCGAGCCACCGATCTCGCTCTGCCTATGATAGAGCGGCCAAGTCATCTCTCAACCCATCGTATTTCCATTCTCTGCTCTTTAGTAAACCTCTCTGCAACATAAACAACAACAATAAAAAAATCATTAATAAAAACTCAAGTGATTAATAATGCAAGTAAAATTAGTTCAATTTTATATAAATGATGATATCGTCCACTATTGGACGATATCGTCCCAAATTTGAGCAAAATCATCTCCGATTTCGCAAGCCGAAATCGTCCCTAATTTGACGAAATCGTCCCCCTTTCGCCGATTTCGCCCTTAGACGAAATCGACGAACTTGAGACGATTTCGTCGAAATCGGGACGATTTCGTCCCGACGACGTCGACGGCCCAAAAACGGTCGCGATGCTCAAAAATTGCTCAAAATTCACCTAAAAAGCATGTAAATTCAACTTAAAGCATTCTAAACTAAGTTTAGACTCTTACCCGTAGCCCGCGCCGGACCTCTGTCGATCTGTGCGCTGTCTCGACCATTTTTGCTTGCAGAGCTCTAAAAACTAAAAATGAACAATAACAATGAATTAGGGTTTTACCCTATTTTTCTTAATTTTATTCAAAACACAATTAAAAACATTTTAAAATTTTGCTTTTCCGTGTTTTTACCTCAAACGTTCGATTTGGGTAAAAACACGGAGGGGGCACCATAGTAAGCTGTCGTACGATTCGACCAAGAATCGTCGCCTAAAAATGGGAATAATTTTTGCTTTCTCGTAGATCGAGAAGAACTCATCTTTAACGCATTTTCTTCAAAAAATTCGCTAAAGAGGGGGCAAAATGTAGCACCCTAAAATTGGCGCAGTAAAACCTTAATAATTACAATTACTCTAGTAAATAATTCAAATTCAAATTTCAACCTCCAAAACCGCTCCCAAACCGCCGTTTAACCCGTTTCCTCCTTTCCCGCACCATTTTTAGAGTTTGTTTTGTCCGTTTGACGATATCGTCTCCGATAAGACGATATCACCTCAGATCGGACGATTTCGTCTGGCGTAGGACGTCCAGACGATCTTGTCCCAAAACTAATTTTTCACAATTAGACTCTATTCCAACGACATCTCTAATCCGGGCAGAAGCGTGTCTACGCCGTTAGAGACCCTCCCCGTTGGAGATCTCCCAAATTGGGATGATCTCCAACCTCCCAACCTCCATCCTAAGCCTATTTAATCCTAGGCCCTCCCCTTAGCATCCCCCTGGCTGAAATTCCCTATAACTCGAATTCTACACGCACTAGACCATCTTAAATCACTGTTTGCATTTGTATTTTTCCAAGTTTGTTTGCAGGAACTTCATTGTTTTTCAGCCGGAGCAAGCTCAATTCGTCTCAGACGATCTCGTACAATCTCGGACGATCTCGACCCAATTCGAGATGATTTCGACTACAGTCCACATTGGGGGCAATCAGTGCCCAGAGTTTGCATTTCTTCATCCTTTTTCTATTGTATTATTCTGCATTTAGTTAATTCTATGGTTATTCTTTATTATTCTGCATCTTGGAGTTCACCCATGTAGCTTTAATGCATAATAAAAGCATAAATTGTCATTAGATCGTTATAATGCATTCGTGTTTTTGTTTATTATTATCATTTTAATGTTCTTACTGTCATTTTACATCATTACCCTCTATTATCATAGTTGCATTCTCTGTATTTTGCATCTGTTTTTCTGTTTGCAGGTCTCTGACGAATTCGTCAGATCTCAGATGATCTTGTCAGATAGGAGACGATCCTGTCGAATTCCAGACGATCCTGACTACTTCAAAAATCAGAACCTTCATCAGACATCCGGATCAGGTATGGGTCTTTAATCCATCTTGTTCTTTCTATTTTTCTGTCCAAATCTGTTTTTGTCTTCATTTAAATCTGCATTTCATATAGAATAGCTTAGACGCATTTTGGCCAAACCTAGGACTTGGATGATTAAAGCTAAAACTGAACACATCAAACACATTCCCAACCTAGGCATGGAAACTGCCATTCAAACGTTTCCTGGTGAACCCACCATCCATCGAAAAATCACCATAATACACCTCCCCGAGAGGCGGGACCTTCGCAAGGCCTCTCAGTCTGAGGTACCACACCATCCTTTTCACATCCCCCTTCCGAGCACGGATCCTATAAGCCTGAAGGTAAGGGTGTGAAAAATTTGGAGCGATACACTATCAATGGGTGGCAACTTGGTAGTAAGATAACCTAGAGCCTTGATCAACTTGATGATATGCATGAATATAATGTTGGGTACTATTCATTCATCAAGTTCAAGATTGGTCAAGTGAACTGTATCCTCAAGTGTGGTGGATGAAGATGGTATAATATGATCTGATTCATTTGCATCAACTATGGGTTCCTCCTTGTTGGTAGGAGTGGGAAGGTATTCTACTGATGTGTCGAAGATGGCTATGGGAGCCTTTACAATTAGCCTTTTTGACTCTCCCTCGTTTGAAGAAATAAAAGATGGTACTAGTGATGGTGGTGAAGGTAGCTTCACAACTAATCATGAGGTTGCATCTGGACTCTAGATAAGGTCATTGGGTTTAATTTCCAAGTGCATGGGTGATACAGTAGGATCCTATGGATGATCCATATTTATAATACTTGAAGGAGTTTTGATCGGTAGGCACCACATAGACATTACCCTCATAAATGTATCTAATGCACTGATGCACTATAGATGCAACACACCCCATGGTTCTCATCCATTTCCTTCCAAGTATTATTTTGTACTATCTTGAACCCTATAAAATATAGCATAATATAGATACAATATAATGTCCAACTAGGATGGGGAGTACTATTGTACCAGCTATAGGAGATAAAGCATCATTAAATGCTTGCAATGTTAACTTGGATGCTACAATGCGTGAGGATGGAAGGTTGAGACATTTCAGTGCAAATGTGGTAATAATATTTATTTAGGAACCTATGTCAATCAATACTCGCTTATAGGGGATCCTATGGATACTTGATGTGATGTGCAAAGTAGGATTTGGTGAATTTGCAGAAATGGGTTTGATATCATGATTTTGAAAGGATATAACAAGATTCTTGTGCATCTATATGTATCCCACAAAGTTGGTGAAAGTATCAGAGTCATGAGGTTGTACCTCAATGGAATCTAAAACCTTCATGAGAGTTTCCTAATATTTGGAGGATTGTTGTATAAGCTCACCTATGGTCATGTTGGCTAATAACTTATGCAAACTTCGCACATGCCTACTGTAGCTTGTTACCACTTATTGAATGGGAGTTCTAGGTGGTGAAGACCATGATGTAGAGGGAGTGTAGACTTCCCTACTAGGCCTCTTGGTAGGCTGATTATATCTGGTTTGATCTTGGAATCGATGTTGGATAACTGAATAATTTCTTTAATCATGTGGATAACCCTTTGATGTTCTCCTAGCAAAGGTACCTTGGTGGTCGGGTCCTCTGTATTATGGGTTGACCTCACGATGACTTTCAGGGTGTTGTGCAGGACTGATGAGATCCTTAGGAGAGTAACGAATGTGACTATTATTAGGGAGCTATGCAGGACTGAGGGGATCCTCATACCTATAATGATGATGCTCAGGATCTCTCCTAAATTTTTTTGCTTCACTAGCTTGTGATTGAGTTTAGCTATGCATAGTTGTCATGATGTGTTGACTAGGCAAACCCCGAAGGGAACCCACACTAAAGAAATTGACTTCCAAAAAAGTTTATGGCTGTTATATACCAAAGAAATTAGTATGACGAGCTGATCACACTAGTCTAGGGCTCTAAAAATTTACTTCCTATACAAAAAAATTGTATTTTTGGAATATTTGGCTAATCGAGGCTCGTGGGGAGATGCCTAATTTTAGGATTTTTTTGGAAAATTTTGAGAAATAAAGAGTTATGACTCAAAAATTTTGTGAGAGGTGCACAAGGCGCTAACTAAGATAACAAAATAAATTTGGTATTTTTTGGGTTGTCTAGAGCTTTCTATGACCGTTTTAGTGCAATTTTTGGCTTTAAAATCACTCAAAAATAGAGTAATCATAAAACCAACATAATTTTTTTGTTATAGCTATGATTTGCATGATTTTTGATCTATTGGATGTAGATTCAAAAAGTGGATGCATAATTTTTTTTTGAAACATTAGGGTTTAATCCTAGATGGTAGGATCTAATGTTGATTACCCTAACAATGAAGAAACACACAAAGTGGGAAACATGATTATCTATTTTAAATTTTAGAAATATACAATAAAATGATCAAATAAGCACACAATGCAAACAACATGCTTATATATTTTAAGCTTTAAATGTGAATTCTTAAGCTATTTGGTGTGTTTCAGATTTATTATTTTTGTAAAGAATCTCTTTCACATGTTTTAAATGTTTGTTGATGTAACTCTCAATTGTTTAATGGTTTTCACCTATACACTCACAAATTTACAACCGTTAATGAAATTCCAATCATATGAACCAACCAAAGTATGGATATGAAACCATACCTGATAAAGGAGTATAGGTCTTGCCATTCCTCACCCAGTTCACATGTGGTCAGTGATATACCTCTTCGAAGAGAAATATGTGCTCTATACCATAGGCTATGATGGTTCTTGGAGCTAGTATTGGCCAAAAATTGGGTACGTGGGATTTGAGCCAATGGATGGAGATGAAATCCACTGTAATTGAACTCTATCAGTGGTTGGGGATGAATTCCAACTCACTAATATTAAAAAGAAGCATGGTGTGTGTCGTTCCTTTTTAAATGATTGAAATAAAGCAAGATAGAATTTGATGATTATTCACTAAATGCATACAATTGTGTTTCACTTTTAGAATCATAAGCATATATATAAAAGGAAACTACCAAATTTGTAAACTATATGAAAACCTAACCCTTAGGTAGGTCATACGCAGGCAAACCAGACAAATGCATTTTGAAAGGCTATTATTTTTCTTGTTTTTCTTTGATTTGTTAATGAAAAATTTAGAAATATAAAATCTAACTTTCAATTGCACACAAAAGACAAGAAAAATTGAAATTTAAGATTTTTGAAACAACCTAGATGCAAATTGAAGGTTTGGAAGATTACCTTTTCTGTTCTAAAACTTTCTATTTTTGGAAATTTTTGTAGAAACCCCTTGGTTTGGTGGCCATCCCTGGGTGGGACGACTGCAAATTTTGGGGCCATCCCTGGCAGGGACGTTTACAGTGGTCATCCCTGGTAGTTCCAACTAGGAATTATGTAGTTGTTCCTGCTTAGAATGACCAGAACCTACAACACAAAAAACACAAAACACAAAAATGATGTCAAAAATGAAAAAAATAAAAGAGAACAAGGGACAAGGGTCCCACCATGATCACCACTAAATAAGCATAAAAAATGACATGCCTAGATGATTGAAACTGAAATGATATCTATTGTTTCTAAGAAAGCATGCAAAGGAAATATGCAAAAGATGTAAACTATTGAAATGACAAATAATTTGCAGTAAAAAGAGTGGATTCCTCCTTTTATTTGTAAATTCATCAATTCCAAAAGGTTACAATACATCCCCTTTGAGGGCTTATCATTTTGGTACATTTTGAATTACAAGTTACAAGGGATCAAATCCCTTCATGAGCTTAATGGTATGTTTCAATGTTCTTCTTGCAACCCACACTTGAGAGCTAATCTTAGGTTTCTTTTAATATGCGTCTTAGCTCCTCCTTCATGCCTAGAATACCTGCACCTACACACAAGAGATTGAAAATTGTTAATAGCATATGCATTTTATATTGAAAACCTTGAAAAGTATATAATAGAGAAAGTAAAACTTATTTGCGACAAATCAAAACAACTCCAAATGACTTTAAAATATAATATGATGTTATTAAGATGATTTTGGAAGGATATGAATATAAATTAAAGTGCAATTATGATCAGAACCTGTGGCCATCCCGGGTAGGAACAACTAAGACTAAAATCACAAAAACATAAATTGACCCATCCAATCTACTCAAAACGTAACCAAAATTGAATATAAGGCTAATCTAATGCTTTATGATTGATCTATGGTGAAATTGCATCAAAATTGTTAGCCATTTGGTGGTCGTACCTGGCAAGTGCAACTAGGACTGTTATCCATCCCTAGTAGGGACGGTCCCCAAACTAGGTGGTTTTTACCACCAATTCCAAGGGGATCTGGTTTAGAACTCTCCTAAATATGTTGTCATCATATTTGGTCAAATAAATATCATATTTTATAGGTTTTGGAATGGATTTGGTGTATTTTTGGATACCCCTAAAAGCACCTTCGAATGAAGAGGTTTTCAAGGAAAATACTTGGGCAAATGTTGAGGAAAAATATCAACAACACTTCATGAGCAATGCTTGTTATTGTGTCCTATTAAACTTGGGTAGGATTACCTCAATTTATAGACAAAGTAGGGAAAATGTGCAAAGGGGCAAGTTATAGCATGTAAGGCAAGTGTTGCCACTTGTCAATGCCCTTGCCATGCAAAGGGTGGGAAAGATTTTCCATTTGGGGCCTTCAATTTTTAGACCTTGATGTTTATGATAGCCTCACAATCAATTTTGGGTGATTGGGTAGGATAAATGGTAGGAATTAGTTGCCATTTGTCCCACCCTTTGAATTTTTGGGAGTCTAGTTCATGGTCGTCCCACCCAAGGACGATTGCATGTGGATGTCCCTGGGTGGGACAGCGATGAACTATGGCCATACCAGGGTGGGACGGTCATGGCTACATGGTCCAAAACCTCTCAAAAGTGGGGTAAAACCTCCAAAAAGATGTTTGGGGCCCTAATTAACCCCTGAGGGTTTCCCAATGGGGCCATATGATGTCGATAAGAGTGGCACATAGCAGTCTTATCTGATTTACATGATTTTAGTGTCTATAGGAAGATTCTCCTTTCTCTTTGTATAAGGAAACTTGAGCATTAGAAGTCCCCTTTTACTCTTTGTTTTGACCTACAAGTGTATTATGCAAAAAATAATTTTGGCCAGTCAATTGATCTACTTGGACCAACAAAATGTTAGCCTTAGTTTTTTTTAGATCTTCAATGATGTTATAACTTGGCTTATTGTACTCTAAGATTTTCTCATATATATGCAAAGGTATATTGAGTTTTGGTTGAGCCTAATTTTTAGATGCTCTATGAGGAGATGGATTCTGGTTGGCTCTCTCATTAGGAGGTATTGTAATCTTGTTATGAGAAATATAAGAAGTCATATGTACTTTTCCTTTATTCCTAAGCATATAATCATTGCCTCTTCAAAATTTTCTTAAGGCTTGCACCTCTCTTTCTAAAACCTTGTCATATTCCTCTTATTTATCCCATGAAGGTTCATAGGATTCTAAAACTAAAGCAATATCATTTTGTATATCCATTTGATTGACCATGTTTTCATTGGGTAGCATTTGATCTAAATTGTCCACTTCTCTCTTATTAGGGTTTGGAACTCCATTATTAGGGTGAGTGACATTCCACTGCCTATTAGGCCTTTGACATTTAAACTTTATCTTATTATTATTTATAGGTGGGTTTTGATAAAATTGTCTTTTCAATTGTAGCATATCATTGGTCAACTTTTGGATCATTCTCTATAGATAATTTAATTATTTTGAATTAGTGGACTAATTTGGTATAGTTAGCTTATTAGTTGTTTGAATTACTAGAGTGAGTGTATCATTTGCGATGACCAAATTATCCATGTAGGTTGAGATAGTAGCTTGGTTATTTAAAATGGACACTACTTGTCTCAAAGGCATAAGATTGTATGGTTGAGCTTGATTTGGATGCAAGGTTCCTAGTAGAGTATTAAGCATGGGAAGTTGTTGAGTAAGAGCTTGATTAGTCAAAGGTATTTTATTATAGGCCCTTGGTAGTCCAAGTGTGGGCAACTACCCTACTCCATAACCTTGTGGCATTAATTGATGCTCAATAGTCGAAGCTTCACTATAAGCCATAGGTTATATAGTAATTTAAGCTGCTTTTCTCATAAACATAGAGGTTAAGGAATCCAAAGATCTAAAATACATTTTAATAGCAACTTTAGGTGGAAGGGTGTAAGGTGCTATCAACCTGGTATACAACCTATAAAACCTAGTATTGAACAACCTTAATGGCTCAATAGGTTATCTCTTAGCTAAAGAAAATTAATGGTAGATAACTGCTGGATCAATAGGCAACCTAAATTGTTTTATGAAAGTGTCTTCTAATTGATCCCATGAAGTGATTGAACCAAAAGGTAGGCTAATGTATCAATCATAGGCCCATTCATCTAAGGTGTGAAGGAACACTCTACAAGATACATATTCATTTTGGATTTGCAACCAAATCAAATAATCTTTGTATGCTTGTATATGCTCCTCAACTATTCTATTCTCATCATGTTTGTACGTAGGAAGGTATCTCTCAACACTCTTAAGCATATCATGTGTAGGCCCTAAAATATTCAAAGGGATACTTCCTACTAACCATGGAGATAGACCAACAATTGGTGGATTTTGATGAGAATTGACCAATGGTATAATGACTTGAAGAGAATTTGGGAAGTTGGAGGTGTATTTGGTATTTTCTTAGGATTTTTAGATATTCTTGTTGGATAAAGACTAAGGAAAATCAATGCTACTACAACTAGCTGACTTAAATCTTGTGATAGTAACTTTTTGCTCTAGTGTAGACAATCAAGTTAAATTTACCAAATAAGAAATTAACTAAAGACTTACACAGTTAAGGCCTTCCTTCTAGCACCAATTCTATTGAGTGAGCAAATGATATAGTTACCAAAGGATACTCAACATGTGAAACATAATAGCTTTGTTCCCTCTTAAAAAAAGAAAGTTTGATTTTCCCCAAGGTTCAGGTAAGATAAGTCTTGGTTGGTTGGGATGAAATTAGACTCCAGAGGTTGTATGTTGTTCCTTTAAGGAGCCAATGTTTTATTCTCTAATTAATTCTCTAGCTTTCCTATCAATAACTACAACTCAAAATTGATTGCATAGGTGATTACTCTACTATAAAGTGATAACTACAATTATATATATATATCTATATATATATATATATATATAGATATATATATAATTGGATCAAAATTGATTTTCAAAATGAAATCATTTTAGATTCATTCCAACCATAGCAATCAACATTGAAATGACATGGAAGTAAACATGGAAAAGTGCAGTTTAAACTCCAATGCTTGGAAAATAAAATAAACTGTAATTAAATCTAAATAGGGTTGGATCAAAATTGATTTTCAAAATAAAATCTTCTAAGATTCATTCCAACCATAACAATCGACATTGAAATGACATGGAAGTAAACATAGAAAATTGTAGTTTAAACTCTAACGCCTTTAAAATAAAATAAACTGCAATTAAATCTAAACAAAGTTGGATTTGGCAATACAAAATTGATTTTTCAAAATTGAAAGCTATCTAGATCCATTCCAATCATAGAAATAAACATAGAAAAGTGTATTTTAAGTTGCAATACCTAGAAAATAAAATAAACTATTCCTAATCTACCCAATGTTCTAAAATAAGAGTGAAAGTTTAGGGTTAAAGAAATAAAATAAAAATCAAATAAAGCATGTACTACCCTAAATTTTTTATCTTGATCCTTTAGAGTAGCAAATATGTGTAAAATGAACCAATCTATATTTGACCAACATTCACATAGCTTGAGATATAGACGGTGCAATCTTTTGAGAAGCTAAGACTAATAAGCAACTAAATACGACCACCATCAACATGCACAACTTGGACACAATAAACTGCTAAGTATTGAATTACATAAGATAATATTGAAGCACTTTCACAAATTCACCGTTCTAGCGTATTACAAACATAGAACTCAAATCCCTACAATGCTTGGTTCAAAAACCAACGAACTACAATGAGCCTAGAAAAAAATTCTAAAACATACTAAGTGTTGGATTTTTGACCCCCTTATAGCAATCCCAAGAGCTCTTATTTACACAAAAATGATCACATTTTTCATTACATTTGTAGTTACAATCAATTAATCTCCCATTATGCTTCAAAACAAACCCATTTAAATAAGGTATGATGAAGTAATTTCTACAATTATAAAGCATTAAATTTCCTCCACAATGTTCCACTTTTAATGCATATAATTCTCCATAAATCCACTTTTTTAATTATGGTAGAAAAATTAGGATCATCCTTCCACAAATATCTCCTTTATAACATGTTGGATCAATTTTATGGCAACGTGCAATAATTAATTCCATTGGAACTCCACTATCTTGCAAAATAACTTATTAGAGCAATAAATAATTCATTCATTGACCTTAGTCATGGTTGTTGGAATAAAATAATTTATTTTAGCATTTAAAAAATTACATGTGATCCCTAAAATGAAACATTTGCAGTTCGTCAAATTAATATGCCCCCCCCAAAAATTGAGCTCTCATTGATCAATAAACTTCAAAATATTTTGCTCATTCCTAAGGTTTTATGCCTAGAAGAAAAAAAATATTACCACCATTGATTCATTGTTAGAAAACTCATTTTTGAATGCAATTCAATGGACCATGTAGTTTTGCAAGCTGAATATACCAAAGAAATTAATGCAATCAATAACATAATCATCAAGGCAAACAAAATTTATACCAAAAAATTCCAAAATTTTCAAGTGAGGTCACCAATTGGGGAAATTTGTGCTATGCAACAATAGACAAGATGACTATGTTAACAATAAATAAAGAAGATATAGTGGACTACAATGAAGAGCCTAAGGAATATACGAAGGCCTCAATTTTTTCTCTAAGAAAACTTATTAACTTGTGGCATAAGGGGGACAAATAATATGGAGGACTTGACTCAAACCCATGTTTGATGATCTATTTAGCTTAAAATTCTCAACCTAGGATATGTAAGGGGGGAAGTGAAGAATGGGAATTATCACCAAATAAACCATAGGAAACATTAAAGGGTAGTCTAGTCAAATTAGTAAATAAAAAATTAACATAAAAGGGAGAAAATAAAGCAAAAACATTGTATAAAGTTGCGGGAGCTAGTTTGAATGGTTGTAGGTGAGGATCTAATGCTAAAGAAATTTTTATTACTAAAGGGTAAGGCTTTGATAGGAAGATTTATGGATCAAGGTTAACTAGTTGGAGGTTCTAGGCTATACTCCCACATTTCATGTAAGATGAAGGGTTGGATGATTTTTGTCTTCCAAAAGGTAGAAGATGCTAGAATCATAAAATAAAGAAAATAGAGCTGGGGGTTCAACATTTTGAATCTAAAACTATGGACTCTTGGGTTTGATCCATGCTCTTATAATACCCATCCTATCTAGGTCAAACTACCCTCTTTGTCCCTTGAATTTTGGAATGAAAGAATTATGCTTGATATTGGGAATTCCCTAGGAGTTTTCCTTAGAGGAGACATGGAAAACTTAAATGACATTCACAAAATAATAGCTTGTATCCTAGTGGATTTTGATCTCAACTCAGGTTTGTTGAAGACCATGGAGTTTGTATTAGGAAATTGTACGTTTTATAGAAACTTGACTATATTGGGGTGCCTTTTCGGTGTAGTAATTATCATCATTATGTTAGGATCCCATCCTAACATTATTATGTAATTCTCATATTATTATGTAATGATCCCTTTCCAATGTGGGGATCCCATTATAATGATATTTTGTAATATTTTATAATGGTATGTGGTAATTGATATGCCTAGACAAGTGGGACCACTTCATGTAACCATTATAAAGAATGTAACTATTTGTTTGGTAGAAGATTCTAGCTCGAGTGGTACTTTGCATGCAAGCCAACTCTTAAGCGTTAGGTTATGGTTGCATGAAGTGTATCTTTAAAATAAAATGGTCCATAAATAAATGTATATTTTTTACATATTGAATGAAAGTATTGAAGGAGGTTTCCCCCTTGAAGAGTCCCATAATTCTATATTGTGCTTTGTGAGATTATTATATTTTTGCATTTACAATTCGTATTGCAATATTCTATTCTTTTATAAATTTATGCTTTTATTGTAATATATATGTGAATGTGCTTATTTTAATTATAAGTTTCTTAACAAGTGGTATTAGAGCACTTTATAAACTCATATTTTGCTATGAATACGATAGTTTTTGCCTTACCATTTTGATTGTTAGGTATAATTTTTTTATGTTTTCACTTTTTTGCCTATCTTATTATTTAAAATAATAGATTTTTCTTTGCATTAGTTTATTAGGTTAGAAACGTTGTGTAGAGGGTTTTAAAAATCATAAAGGAGTTGTCATTATTGACTAAGTTATTGTTTGTAAAGCATCTAGTGAAGTGAGGGGCAATCATGCTCCAATACCTAGGCCTTAAACAACACTTGTATATGAAATTGAGATCCCACATATCTTTGAGTATATTAAGAGACCCCTTATGGTGGAGATCTAAATTCTACAGAATGGAAGACAAAGAAATCAAGAGCCAATTCTCATTCAATAGCTTCAGAAAAGAATTTTACAACAAATATAGCAGCAGTCTGCATTTTTCCAGCCCCTTTCCCATTACAATACCTGGGTTTTTATAGAGGCCCCAACCCTCTGAGTTCTCAAATTTGTGCACGAAATACAAACTGCCACCCGAATCAATCGTGGGTAGATGCATTGATGAGCCTCTTAGTGATGTGCGCGAGTGGCCGCCATAACCATCGAGATCATTCTCAGGAACTGATGCTTCATCTCCAGTTGCCATAAATGTGCCTCGACATGCAGTGCGTGAGTGGTCGACATGCTTATTGGAATATTCCTCTAAGACTGATGCTTCATTTCCAGTGCATGAGTGTCCGACCTGTTCACTGGGATCTTCCTCTGAGACTGATGCTTTATTGCCACGAGCTTACCGTGCACGAAGGAATGCATTTGTGAAATCTTCGGCCTGGAGCGCATGTTCCTCTTTTGGTCATGATATCGTGACATGTCGTGATATCATGACATTTTTCTTTTGTGCCCTCTCTTTTCTATTTCGGTCGTGATATCACGACATGTCGCGATATCGTGACATTCTCTCCTCCGCGCCTTCTCTCTTCTGCTTCGGTCACGATATCGCGACATGTCACGATATCATGACATTTCTCCATTGCACCTTCTTTCTTCTACTTCGGTCACAATATCATGACATTTTCTCCTCTGCACCTTCTTTCTTCTGCTTCGGTCACGATATCCTGACATGTCGTGATATCGCGACATTTCTCCATCGCGCCTTCTTTCTTCTGCTTCGGTCACGATATCGTGACATTTTGTCCTTTGTGCCTTCTTTCTTTTGCTTTGGTCGTGATATCATGACATGTCATGATATCATGACATTTTCTTCTCCGTGCCTTCTTCCTTCTGCTTCGGTTGCGATATCGCGACATGTCACGATATCACGAAATTTCTTCATCCTACCTTCTCTCTCCTCCTTGAGTCACGAAAATGTGACATATCATGATATTTTTCTTCTTCTATTTCTCTCTCCTACCTGAGTCACGAAAACACGACATGTCGCGATATCATGACATTTTTCTTCTTCTCTTTCTCTCTCCTGCCTGAGTCGCAAAAACGTGACATGTCGCGATATCGTGACACTTTTTCTGTCGCGATATCACGACACTTGTTTCTTTTGTTTTTTTCTTATTTTCAAGACACTTAGAAATTTTGGTTGATGCAAGATTGCTCTGTTGCCACTAGATGCTCCTGCATCAGACACCCAGGGTGGATTGAGAAGTGATACTCACTTTTGTACTGTTAGAGGAAGACCTAGGTGATCAACCTCTATTTTCAACAACCAAGTTGCATCTTCTATAGGTCTGCCCTTCCACTTGACCAAATATTTAGAATACTATTTGTTCCTGGTACTTCTGCCTTCTCGAGTGCCTAATATTTCCTCGATCTTGTCTGTGGTTGGAGTAGACGGAATGCTCCAAAAATCTGTACTTGGCGCCTCACTACTGTCTCCCTCATGATATTCCACCAAATCTAAAATGTTAAAAATAGGCAATATGTTAAGCCCACTCGACAATTCCACTTCATATGCATTGCCTAAATCCTATTTTTTTGTGATTCTGCATGGTCCAAATTTCTTCATATTTAGCTTGTTATAGGTTTTAGAAGGAAATATTTCTTTTCTCAGATGGACCATGACTTCATCTCCAACTTCAAACTCCTTAAACTGTCGCTTCTAGTCTACCCTTGTCTTATATTAAGTATTCATCTTAGTAATTTGCTTCTTCACTTCTTCATGTAAGCCCTTCAGATGCTCTGCATGGTCCTCAGCCTCGGCACTGCACTTTTCCCCTGTATCCATTTTCCTCAACTCAGAAACATTTCTTGGACTGCTTCCATATATTATCTAGAATGGAGATTTGTTAGTACTCTTGTTGACAAAATTATTGTATGCAAATTCTGCCTGTGGCAAAACCAAATCCCATCCCTTGGGCTTATCTTCTATCAAGCATCTCAATAGATTACCCAAACTTCTATTTACCACCTTTGTTTGTCCATCAGTCTGTGGGTGGTATGCAGAACTGAATTTCAAATCTATCTTCAATTTCTTCCACAATGTTCTCTAGAAATACCCAACAAACTTGGTATCTCTATCAAAACGATACTTTTTGGTAGACCATGAAGTCGTACCACTCTGAAAAATAAACCTGCAACATGAATTGCGTCACTAGTTTTATGGCAGGGAATAAAATGTGCCATATTTGAAAACCTGTCAACCACCACAAATATGGAGTCATTTCCCCTCTATGTTCTTGGCAGGCCAAGAACGAAATCCATGCTGATGTCCTCCCATGGTCTCTCTGGTATAGGTAATGGCCGATATAATCCAGTGTTCTGTCTTACACCTTTTGCCATCTGGCATACTCTACAAATTTGCATAAATATCTTCACATCTTGCTGCAGTTGTGGCCAATAGTAGTTCTCACTAACCAGGGAAATGGTCTTATCCCAACCAAAGTGTCCAGCCAACCCTCCACTATGTTTCTCCTTGACTAGATTTTCCATCATTGAACTCCTTGGAATGCATAGTTGACTTCCTCTGAACAACATTCCATCTTGGATCAGAAAGTCCAACCATTTGGTCCTGTCCAAAGTAACAGGCGCTAAGCAAGCCCTCCAAGCTTCTACAAAATTAGGATCTTTAGGGTACAAACCCTTCAGTTCATCAAATCCTACTACTTCCACCTTCATTTCTATCAACAAACACTGCCTTCTACTTAAGGCATCTGCAACTCTATTTGAATTTTTGCTCCTGTGCTTCAACACAAAGATATAGCTCTGTAGAAACTCAACCCACTTCAAGTGCCTCTGATTTAGCTTCCCTTGGCTATTAATATACTATAAGTCCTGATTATCAGTAAACAAAACAAACTCTTTTGGCAACAAATAATGTCTCCACTTCTTTAGAGCCTGAACTATAGCATAAAACTCTTGATCATAGACTGAATACTTCTTCCTAGCATCATTGAGTTTCTAACTAAAGTAAGCAACAGGTTTACCTTCTTGACTCAATACAGCTCCTATGGCACTACCACTGGCATCACAATCTACCTGAAATACCTTATTAAAATTTGGAAGTGCCAAAATAAGTTGCTCCGTGACCTTCTTCTTCAACATATCAAAGCTCTTATCTGATCCTAAGGTCCACTTAAATTCTTTCTTATCCCCTCTCATTGTTTCTGTAAGGGGTGCACAAATACTGCTGAAATTCCTAATGAATTTTCTGTAAAAGCTTGCTAGACCATGAAATTATCTTACCTCAATTGTGCTTCTCATAGTAGGCCATTCAATGATAGATCTCACATTTTCTAGGTCCATTTTTAGACCTTCAACTGAAATGACAAATCCCAGGTACACTAACTCCTTCACAAAATTACACTTTTTTAGATTAATTAACAACTGCTCCTCCCACAGCTTCTCAAAAACCCTTCTGATGTGCATCAGGTGCTCTTCCAGGGTTCTGCTAAATATTAAAATATCATCTAAATAGACAATGACAAATTTACCTAAAAATTCTTTCAACACCTCATTCATCAGCCGCATGAATGTGCTTGGTGCATTGGTCAGCCCAAATGGCATGACCAACCACTCATACAACCCTTCTCTGGTCTTGAAGGCTGTTTTCCACTCATCTCATTCTCTGACATGGATCTGATGGTAACCACTCTTCATGTCGATCTTGGTGAAGTACTTGGCTCCACTCAAACAGTCCATAATGTCATCCATCCTTGGCAATGGAAATCTATATTTTATGGTGATCTAGTTAATAACTCGAGAGTCTGTACACATTCTCCACTCTCCATATTTATTTGGTGCTAGTACTGTAGGTACTACACATGGACTCAAGCTCTCCCGAATCAGTCCCTTCCTCAGCAACTCTTAGACTTGCCTATTTAGCTCCTTAGTTTCTACAGGAGTCATTCTATGTGCCACCTTATTGGGTAAACTCGATCTTGGTACCAAATCTATATGGTGACTGATATTCCTCATTGGTGGTAAACCCTCAAGCACATTATCAGATATAATATCTAGAAATTCTTCCAACAGATCTAGGACTTCTACTGGGGTATCTTTGCATTCTTCCTCCCTAACTCTAGGAATTAATGCATAACACATATGCTCATGCTTCAAACCATCCAAAAATTTTCTCCCTTCAACTAAATAGATTCTGGCACTGCTACATACCTTTTCGTCCACCTCCTTCAAGGGCTTTAGCTTATGGCGAACTCCATTCCTTGTCACAAAGTAATTTTTGGCACGACCATCATGAACTGCACACTGGTCAAACTGCCATGGCCTTCCCAATAGCAAATGACATGCATCTATTGGCAGAATGTCACACAGGACCTCATCACGGTAATTCCCAATATTAAATTTTACCAGGAATTGCTCACTGACCAAAGCCTTATGGTCCTTTTGTAACCATGCAATCCGATATTGATGTGGGTGTCTCTTCCTGTCTAGTTGTAGCTTTATAACCATTCCTTCTAAAACTAGGTTATCAGTGCTACCATTGTCTATGATAATATTACAAATCTTACCCACGCATTTACACCTTGTGTGAAATAAACTTTTTCTCTGATCTGTGTCTCCCTCCTCATTTAGCAAGACCCTCCTTGTGATCAGTACTTCTCCTCTCTCTGCTTCTTCAGAGTGCTCAGATCCAACACCTTCATTAGCGACCACAGCTCGGGCATTCCCTTTAGGCCTTCTATTAGTCCTCTCTTGGTACTGTGGGCATTCGTATGCTCGATGTCCCTCTTCCTCACAATGGAAACAGGTTCCAAAAAATCTTCATCTTCCATAGCCATGTCCAGATCTTCCTCTTCCCCTTTGGTAATCATTGTTCTGATTACGAGGGCGGTAGGTATTTTCTCCCTTTTGGTCCTAATTACTATTAGCTTATCCATTCTTCTTATAATCCTCATTTCGTCCTCCATTGGTCCTTTTGCCAATTCTTCCACCATAACCTCTACCTCTTTGCTTGCTCTCAAACCTTCTATTCAGCTTCTCTTCAACCCTCAGGGCAAATTGGTAAGCGTCCTCTATGGTGGTCATTCTGACTAGACTTAATTCCTCTTGAATACTTGCTCGTAACCCATTAATATAATGGGCTACATTCTCCTTGTTGGCCTTTGAGTGGTCTGTTCTGATTACAATTTTATGAAACTCCTTTGTATATTATTTTACAGACTTACTTGATTGCCTCAAACCTTGCATTTTCTTTAGCAGATCTAACTCATAATCACCAAGGATGAACTGCCTCTTCAACTTCTCTACCATTCACTCCCATTTTACTATCCTTTCTTTTCCTCTTTTGTTTCTTTCTAGCTGCACTCCCTTCCACCATATGCTGGCATGACCCTTTAGCTTGGTTTTAGCAAACCTGACCCTATCAGGATCTTCAACCTCCTCATATTCAAAGTATTCTTCTAGATCATTGATCCAGTCAATCAACTCCTCTAGATCAAGATTCCCAGAATGCATAGAAACTTCCATCTTCGGTCCCTTACCAATCTAGGATATGGTTTTGTATAATATGGCTTGTGCAGGATCTACTTCTTCTTCTTACTCAAACTAGCCCTCTTCTTCATCATCTTCCTCTTCACTACCTTCATCTCTTCTTGGCTCAAATCCTCTACGCAGCTCCTCTTGCAGGGCCTGAACTTGCCTCTACAAAACTCAAAAATCTTCTGCTGGCACCATATCTCTCCCACCACCATGGTTTCTTCATGAAGGCATTCTGCTCAATTCTCTCACAAGCCCTTCCACACATCCTGGTGCAAACTGCCTCATTTTCGATGATATGTTTGCACACTCAGGAACTTTCGGCTCTGATACCACTTGGTGGAGATCTAAATTCTATAAAATGGAAGACAAAGAAATCAAGAGCCAATTCTCATTCAATAGCTTCAAAAAATAATTTTATAGCAAATATAGCAGCAGTCTACATTTTTCCAGTCCCTTTCCCATTACAATACTTGGGTTTTTATAGAGGCCTCGACCCTCTGAGTTTTCAAATTTGTGCATGAACTGCAAAATACCACCCAGATCAATCATGGGTAGATGCATTGATGAGCCTCTGAGTGATGTGCACGAGTGGCCGCCATAACCATCGAGATCATTCTCAAGAACTGATGCTTCATCTCCAGTTGCCATAAATGTGCCTCAAGATGCAGTGTGCGAGTGGCTGACATGCTTACTGGAATCTCCCTCTAAGACTGATGCTTCATTTCCAGTGCACGAGTGGCTGACCTGTTCACTGGGATCTTCCTTTGAGACTGATGCTTTATTGCCATGAGCTTGTCATGCATGAAGAAATGCATTTATGAAATCTTCGGCCTAGAGCGCGTGTTCCTCTTTTGGTGCGACATGTCGTGATATCATGACATTTTTCTTTCATGCCCTCTCTTTCCTGTTTCAGTCGCTATATCGTGACATGTCGTGATATTGCGACATTCTCTCCTCCGTGCCTTCTCTCTTCTACTTCAGTCGTGATATCATGACATTTCTCCATCGCGCCTTCTTTCTTCTGCTTTGGTCGTGATATCACGACATTTTCTCCTCCGTGCCTTCTTTAGTTTGCTTTGGTCGCGATATCGCGACATGTCACGATATCGTGACATTTCTCCATCGTGCCTTCTTTATTTTGCTTCGATCATGATATCGTGATATTTTCTTCTCTACGCCTTACATTTCTTAATTGCCTTCTCTCTCCTCCCTAAGTCATGAAAACGTGACATGTCGCAATATCGCAACATTTTTCTTCTTCTCTTTCTCTCTCCTGCCTGAGTCACGAAAATGTGACATATTGTGATATCGCAAAATTTATCGATATCATGACATTTTTCTTCTTCTCTTTCTCTCTCCTGCTTGAGTCGTGAAAATGTGACATGTCACAATATCACGACACTTTTTCTGTCGTGATATCGCGACACTTGTTTCTTTTGTTCTTTTCTTCTTTTCAAGACACTTAGAAATTTTTGTTGATGCAAGATTGCTCTGTTGCCACCAGATGCTCCTGCATCACCCTAGGATTAGAAAAAACTTTTATCCCTAGAAATATTTTTGACCATGTATTATCCATAGTACATCAAACACAATATATGGAAAGATCACCCTCCCATATTGTTAGAGGTGAGTAGTGTACTCAAGGGTATGTGTGGAATCCTCCTTGAGTAGTGGTTTGAAATATTGGTTTAAGCACTCTCATTTTTCATTGTAGCATAACAAAGGGCCTATGGTAAGTACACACACCTTGGCTTAGAGTACCCTATTTCTATATTTCTTAAATGTAAAAAAAATTACAACACAAAATTGAGCATAATGAAGAGACTACACTATCACATAATTAACTGAATAAAACTAGATGATATAAAATTGGTCATAATAGGGCCTATTAGTAATAGTCACATATCCATTAATAATAGTCCATATAGAGTTTTATCACGTAGTATCAGTTACAAAGTTAGTAACAATCCATATAAGGTTTGTCAGTAATAATCAGGTATCAATCAAAATAGTCAGACAAACTTGGTTGTGAAGTTACTAGTTACAAGTTAGTTGTAGTTGAGATAGAGTTAGACAAAATAGTTGTCAGTAATAGAGTTAAATAGAATAATTATCAGTAATAAATATTGTAGAGCCTACTTAAGGGGTGTCAAATGCAAGTTTATTTTTAGTGAACTAAGAGTATAGGAGAAAAATAGACAACACTTGAAGACAATGCTCCCCTATAAAAATTTTGGGATGCCAAAAAATATTGTTGTGGGATATATATAATTACAGTTGTATTGTTGAGCTAATAATTTTGGTATATAGCCTTCATGTACTTTTTTTAGGGTTTTAAAAAATGCCATTGTAATACCTAACCCATTATATTCTTTTTTTGAGCTGATCATTTTTTATTAGATATAGAAGAGGTTTTGAAATGGTCTAGAACCTTTTACAATAGGAGAAGCCCTAAAAAACTTGGCCTAATACCAACAATATAGGGACAAGAACAACTATAAAGCACTACAACTAGCCATCCATCACCAAGTGAACCAACTACAACTTGATACAAAAAATAAAATTAGAACAATGTTGGTGAGCCTCCCAGAAAACCAACACTCCCACATGGATACTAACAAAGCCTTTCTTCATAAACAATAAAATCTTACAGAGCGTCAAGAAGCATGCATTGGTAAATCCAATTGAGGAAGACCTTCGAGAAAATTGTCTCTCCAAACAAACATACCATTGAGACTTATACCTAGGTTTACCATAAAGTTAGCATGGTAGTTTCCTTCTCTAAATATATGCTTTATCTCCCTATCCTCTCTAGCTTGAAGAATCTACCTAGATTCCATAATCACAACCTCAATGTTCCAACCAAGGACTGAATCACATTTTGAGCTTATCATTTTGATATATTCATTTTTTGAGTTGATTATTTTGATATATAATACCCAGACACTTTTTATGGCTCATTACTAACAATAGTAACTCTTGGAAAACTTCTATTTTGAGTAAGTCAATGAGACTAGTCCAAATCATACACAAATGGTTGGAGAAACTAGAGGACCACAAAAGGAGTTTGAACAAAGCAATTATCTAGAGCAATTAAATCTCGCACTTGTTAACCTACAAAACCAATTTAAAGAAATGAGAAATCAAATGCAGATCATAATATATTACCAACTTTATTCCAAAACTAAATTTGAATAAAAATTTCTAAAGGTTGAAGAGAGATTCAAGGAAGGCCCAAAGGTGTTTGACCATTCTAATATTGAAATACAAGGTGGCATTTATGACAATAAAGAGAAAGGAGTTTATCAAGATAAATAAGGGTATAAAGAGAAATAAGTTTATCATTTTCTTTATGATACAAATACCCCTTTTAAGATGTCTAAATTAAACTTTCCTAATTTTATTGAAATGTTGTTGATGGTTGGTTGTGTAGAGTAGATCAATTCTTTAAACTTCATAATGTACCCCAATATTTGTGGATCACCATGATATCTTTAAATTTGAATCTGAAGTCCTCCAATGGTATCAATGGTTACAGAACATGACTTTGGACCTCTCTTAGGAATATTTTGAGTCCCAATTATTCACTCATTTTGGTGCTAGTGAGTATGAGGACTTTATAGTAGCCATGAACAAATTGAAACAAAACTCTACTATCCATGAATATCAGATCCAATTTGAGAAACTAACTAATAGGACAAAGAGGTTGAATAAAGGATTTTTTAGTATTGTTTTATCAATGGATTGAAAAATGATATCAAGGTTGAGGTAAAAATATTCAAATCATAGTCTATGATGCAGGCCATGGGATTGGTGAGATTAGTAGAAGATAATTTTTTGGTTTAAAGGAGAACATATAGATTTCCATAGGCCAAACCCATATTTCCTTCCAAGTTCATAGTGAATACTGGAAATAATTCTACCCCATTCAAGATTTTAACTATGTAGAAAAGATAACCCAGGTGTTGTAGGTGAGTTGGAGAGGAGAGGGCAATCCTCCAAGGGAGGTCCCAGGTTCAAATCTCCACCCTACCAAAAAGTTGAATTGGGTATCTAAAATCCAATTGATAATGTTGGTGCGGGCAAGGGTCGGGTGCGACCCCCGAGTGACTTTGACGGTGTAGTACCCCCCTGTTCGTGGTCTCTCAGACCAAGGCGGCTTCGCAAGGGGTTTTTCGCTTAAAAAAAAAAAAAAAACTATGTAGAAAAGAGATGTCCATTGAGCATAAGGCTTATGTTATAATTGTGATGAGAAGTATTCTCCAGGGCATAAATTCAGCCAAAATAAGTTATTTTTTTTGGATGTAGAAGAATCAATACTAAACATTTTGCTAAAGAAGTAGAACCACCAAAAGAACAACGTAACCTGAGGTTGAGGGTGAAACACAAGAAGAACAATAGCTAAATATCTTTGTCCATGTGATTTACAAGAATTTCTACCCCTTAGACTATGAAGGTAGTAGGGTTCTTCAAAGGGAAACATATAACAATTCTCATTTATTCATGTAGTATGCATAATTTTATTGATTCATGAATAGCCTCACAAACAAATTGTTACATACATGCTTGTAATCCTTTGAAGTTATGGTGGAAAATTACCTTGTAAGAGTAAATGATCTAATATTAAGTTTAAGATAGAGGACTATGAACTCAAAACTAATATTTTTTCTCTTCAACTAGGAGGATGTGATGTTGTGTTAGGAGCACAATGACTAGGTTATTTCAGATTAATAATCTAGAACTTTGTAGAATTATGGATACACTTCTCTAGAATGGTAAGTCCTATACTCTCCATGGGTCACCATAAATATCTCCACAAATCTTTAGTTCAAACTATGTGGAGAATTTAAAAAAATCCTCACATGGGGTAGTAGCTCAAATATCTGCAATTCAACTGTAAACTTTGGAAGAAGACAAGTCCTATCAAGATTTGCAACTTATTATGACTAAGAATGATGTAGTTTTTGTAGAATCAATAAAATTACATCCACAGTGTTCCCATTATCATGCAATACCATTGTAACCATGTAGCTTGCCACCTAACATCAAACCTTATTGGTACCTTTATGTCCTTAAGTCAAAAATTGAAAAATTGGTACAAGAATTGATACAAGTAGGGGTAATTTGACCTAGTGACAATCCTTATTATTCTTTAGTACTATTGGTTAGAAAGAAATATAGGTTATGGTAATTGTGTATAGATTGTATGCTCACCAATTAAGGATAAATTTACAATCCCAATGGTTGATGAATTGTTGGATAAACTACATGGTGCTAGGTTTTTATCCAAGTTGGATCTTTGCTCAGGTTATCATCATATAAGGCTCAAAGAGGAAGATATCCCCAAAAAAATATTTCAAACTCATGAGAGCCATTATGAATTTTTGGTCATGCCATTTGGCCTAAGTAATGCCCCATCCACATTTTAGGGTCTCGTGAATAATGTCTTATACCTATTTATTTGTAAATTTATTCTAGTTTTTTGTGATGATATTTTTATTTCTAGTCACTATTGGGAGGAGCATATCATTAATTTGGATTAGACTCTACAAATTTTATCTCAAAATAAACTTTATGCCAAGAGGTCTAAGTGTTATTTTAGGATGATAGAAGTGGAGTATCTGGATCACATTGTCACAAAATATAGAGTTAAATTTAACCCTAACAAGATTCATGGTGTTTAGGAATGGCCAAAGTGTCACACCCTTAAGGGAGTTCAAGGAATTTTGGGACTCACAAGGTATTATCATAAATTTATGCAAAAAAATGGAAATATAACAACTCCTTTAACATCCATGTTGAAAAATAATTATTTTATTTGGTTAACATTAGTGGAGAAGGCTTTTATTGACTTAAAGAAAGCCATGCCAACCACCCTAGTATTAAAAATACCTAATTTATTTAAACCCTTATAAATTTAAAGTGATGCTTTGGGAAATGTCATAGGGGATGTGTTGATGCAAGACAAAAGACCATTGGCCTTCACCACTAAAGCACTTTTAGGTTAAAATTTGGAAAAATCTACTTATGCAAAGGAGATGCTAGATATTTTGCATGTAGTTAATCACTAGAGGCCCTATCTCATTGGGCATCATTTTTCAATCAAAATAGACCACCAAAGTCTCAAGTACTTCCTATAACAATAGGTTTCCACACCTAAACAATAAAAGTGGGTTTCTAAATTGATGGGTTATGATTATGAAATCACATATAAAAAGAAAAGGAGAACGTCATGGTTGATGCATTATCTTAATAGTTTGAGTATTAGATTATGATAAATATTTTCTCTTCTCCCATACCTCAATATATTAATTCTCTCATAGGGGACATTTCCAAGGACTTAGAATTGCAAACCTTGATCACCAAACTTAAAATAGAGCCTAACTCATGCCTGAGAAACACTTGGGATGGATAAGATTTGAGATATTGCGATCGATTTGTTATTCCATGAACTTTACAAATACAAGAATTTATATTGAAGGAAATGCATGCTTCACCAACCACATGATATTCTTGGTTCTTTAAGACTTCTGAAAGGATTAAGCTTACTTCTTTTTTTATGAGAATGAATAATGATATTCAAACCTTTGTGGCTAAATGTGACATGTTCCAAAGAATTAAAGGAAGAGAAAATGTGTTTACTTGGAATAATTTAGCCCTTGCTACTTATAAAACAAGCATGGACATATATTTCCATGGATTTTATTGAAGGGTTACCCAAGTTGAGAGGTAAATCAGTTATTCTAGTGGTAGTGGATTGTCTCACAAAGTATGCTCATTTTTACTCCCTCTCCCATCCCTACACAACATCAGTAGTAGCTTAAATCTTTTTAGACTCTATCGTTTGGCTTCATGGTATGCCTACGTCTATTGTGTTTGATAGAGATCCTACCTTTACTAGTCATTTTAGCAAGAACTGTTTAAATTGTAGGAAAATCAACTCAAAATAAGTTTAGCCTATCATCCATAGATGGATAGCCAAACAATTTTTTTTAATGAATACTTAGAGACCTATATTCATTGCTTTAACTATAAACATCTTGTATAATAGGTGAAGTGGCTTCCATTATTCCAATGGTGGAATAATACTTCATATCACATGATGACCAAGGTTACCCCCTTTGAAGTAGTAAATGATCATCCTTCATCAATACCCTCCTACATTCCATAAATATCCAAGCTTCAAGTTGTCGACACTACACTCAACCAACATGTTGTAGTCCTCTACCAACTAAAGATGAATCTTGAATTGGACCAAAACTGTATACATCAACAAGATCAACAACATAATGAGTGTAAATTTGAAGTAAAAAATATGGTTTTTCTTTATCGACAACCCTATAAACATGCATCACTCCAACTCTACAGATGCCAAAAAATAGTTTCCAAATACTATGGACCCTACCATGTATTACAATTAATTAGTGCAACAACCTAAAAATTGGCCCTTCCAGCTACATCAAAGCTCCATCAAGTTTTTCATGTATCTTCTCTAAATAAGGTTGTGGGTAATAAGGTAAAGGTTCAATCCATTTTACCTAAACTGGATGAAGAGGGTTCCATATTTCTTGAGCCTAAACAAATTCTAGATCGGATATCATGTACTCTTTAGAACTATATCACCATTGAGGTTCTTGTTCAATGGCATGAATTAAAATCTAAATATGCCACTTGGGTATCTTTCCAACAACTACAACATCAATTTCCTCATCTCTATATTTGAGGATACAAATTTTTGAAGGGAAGGACATGTTAGGACCCCATCCTAACATTATTATATAATGATATATTTCCAATATGGGGATCCCATTCTAGTGATATTATAATATTTTGTAATGGTATGTACTATGTGGTAATTGAGGCACTAGACAAGTGAATCCATTTCATGTTACCATTATAAATAATGTAACTGCTTGTTTGGTAGAATATTCTAGCTCAAGTGACACTTTGCATGTAAGCCAAATCTTGAGCGTTAGGTTAGGGTTGCATGAAGTGGATATTTAAAATATAAGGGTCCATAAACAAATGTATCTTTTTACATATTGAATGAAAGTATTGAAAGAGGTTGCCCCCTCAAAGAGGCCCACAATTTTATGTTGTGATTTGTGAGATTTACATTTTTATTTTGTATTACAATATTTTATTGTTTCATGAGTTTATGCTTTTATTACAATATTTATGTCATTGTTCTTATTTTAGTTACAAGATTCTTAACACATTATGGTCATCTTAATGCAGATTGTGAAATGGGAGAGAAGAGGCCAAGAGATTGTAAAAAATAAATTTGAAGGTTATTTTGGTCTAAATGTTTTAGAGGAGGTAGCGATGGTCAAAGCTCAAATAGAGGAGGACCTATTCAAGACTCCTAAATTGCTTTAAGAAAGGTTTACTATCATCAATGTCTAGTTGAATGAGAAAGATTTGGTTCCCAACAAATACAATAGGGAAACTTTATATGAGGAAATGGAGACCACACCTACAAGTGACAAAGTTTATGGAGGTATTTTATTATGTAATTAGCAAAGCCTAAATCTAATTTTACCCTTTTTTGGGGATGGGGGATTAAATTCTAATAATTATAAGCTTGATATATCATCTTGTATTGGGGTAATATTCTATATGGAGGTTTTGATAGGCCATAATTTATACAGGATATTTCAAGAGGGTGGTGATATCAAGGGCTTAGAACTAGTAGAGGAGAAAGGTATAATTTTTTTTAAGTTTCTACCCTTTTTAGCTATACATGTTTTAGGCCAAGGAAGTAAGTAGGGCTTAAATAACCCTAGTAAGATCTCTTCCACACCAAGTCCTTAAAATAACCATAATACAAGCACACCTTCTAGAAGATATGCTCTAAAAACACTAAAAAAATGCAAAAGAGATACCAAGTATGGTTAGGTATTGGGTCTTGGGATAATTCAATCTTACAAGTTTACAGTAGGAAGGAAATCCTACTTAAAAATTGCACAGAAAACCTAAGAAGAAAATTTTATGTATAAGGACAACCCTAAGGGAAAATGTATCAATCATTATTCTCTCTTTATATGTTAGAGCGCTTGAGTCCACTCATAGAAAAATAGACCTAAAGAACTTTTTAAAAATTCATAAGCCAAATATAGTTTTAATCTAGGAGATTATGTTGGATGCAAAAAAAATAATAGCCATACTCATATCTCTCATACCAAATTGGAACTTTGTAGAGTTAGAATCAAAAGGAATATTAGGGGGAATGTAACGAGATGAAATTATCCTTCTAGCTAGTTGATAAGGTTTATATCGAGGCAAGTGTGGTTATAGACTTATATTCTATAGAGAGAGATAAGTTGATTTCTATAGTCAATTTGTATGGTCCTTATTGTAGTAGAAGACAATTTTAGGAAGAAATATTTATACAAGACTTAAATAAAAAGAAAATTTAGTGGTGGGAGGGGGTTTAAATTTTTTAACTAAAAGAACAAAAATATGGAGAGAGGAGGTCATAATGGATTCCCTTGCTGAATTGTTTTTTTTTAATATCCAAAGTGCAGGGTTGTGTGAATTAGTGCTCACTTGGAGGAAACAAAGAGCTAGAAGACAAGGTATTTCTAAAAGGTTGAACACTTTTTTAATGTTTAAAATCCTCATACAAAAAGTAGAAATATTGAGGTCTTGAATAGATCAAGGTGGGGGATCTAATCATTCATTTATTTTTTACATTTAGAAAAGGATCAAAAGAAACCAACAAGACCTTTCAAGTTCAATGCTATTTGGTTGAAAGACAAGGAATTTATAAATATAGTAAAATATTAGTGGAGACATATTGAACTAACAATAGAAGAGATAACTATGTTTTATTTTTCTAAAAATCTAATGAGAATCATATCTACTACAATCTCATGGGCCAAAGGTAAATATTAGGAAACAAGGGCAAAGATAGTGGACATAGAATCTATAATAAATTAGTTATATAGTCACAAAGGAAATGAGGTGTTTTTAAACACGGAAAATTTATAGGTCAAGGAGTTGGGAAAAATAAGAGGGAATTATTAAAATGGGAAGATGCAAAGTGGAGAATGAAAAGTAGAGCACTTTATCTAGAACAAGGGGATGAGAATACAAAATTCTTTCAAAATTATGCAAAATAAAGAAAAATGATAAATTCAATCTAGGATATGAAAGGAGAGGATGGAAGAAATATTAGAAGATTTCAAGAAATAGTGGGATTAAAAGTATCCTACTTTAAGAAAATTTATCAAGAACCCAACAAAGCAAATATTAAAGAAATCATTAAGCTAGAACTTTATCTACTTAAGATGGTAAGTGATGAAGTTAAAGAGACTTTGATGACATAATTTACTAAGAAGTTACAAATAATAATTAAATATTTTTAAAAAGGGAAGAGTATAGGACCAGATGACTGGTCCATTGACTTTTATGTGGGTTTTTATGAGTTGTTGTAAGAAGACCTTTTAAAGGCGATTGAGGAATCAAGGACTTCTGGGCAAGTAATCAGGTCTATTAATACAACTTTCATGGTCTTTATTCCTAATAAGGATAACCTATTGGGGAGTATATACCCATATATTTGTGTAATACTCTCTAAAAAATCATCCCCAAGATTATTACTATGAGGTTAAAAGGGATTTTTTCAGACACCTCATAAGAACAATTTGGTTTCTTGAGTAAAAGATAAACCCATGAAGCTATAGGTGTTGCTCAGGAAGCACTTTATTCAGTCAAATCAAGGAAGTAAAAAGCAATGATAAATAATATTGATATGGTAAAAGCTTTTGATAGGGTAAGTTGGTTATACATCATGCTTATATTAATTCATATTGGTTGTAGTATGCCCTTTATAAATTGGGAAATGGGATGTATTAATTTTTATTTCTTCATTATATTAATTAATGGTTTAGTTTCTAGCTTATTAAATACTTCAAAAGGATTGAGATAGGGATGCCCCCTATCACCCTTATTATTCTTACTTATGGCTAAAGGGCTGAGCAAAATGATTTTGGAACAAAAAACTTAGCATGATCAAAAACATTAAATTGATAAACTCTTTGGTTGGGATTCACTTACTATTTGTAGATGATATAATCCTATTTAGAAATGGTACCTTAAGATAAGCATTGAAATATAAAGAGTTGTTAGATCTATATTGTGCTACCACAAGAATGGAAATAAACTTCCAAAAGATAGATATAATTTTAACAAACTACAACTAGGACATGGAGTAGTTGTAAGGATTTTTGGATTCAATATAATTAAGTTTGGCAAAGGTCTAAAATATTTTGGGTTTATACTAAAGCAAAATAATTGTGGATATTGGGATTGGATTTGGTTATAAAATAAGGTTGAAAAAAGGGTAACTTCATGGTGCAATGGATGGTTATCATTGGGAGATCATTTAACGCTAGTTAAATCAAATTCTAGAAGTCATGCCAATATTTTGGCACTCCATGGCTTATATTTCTATAAAAATAATGGAAAAAATAAGAAATACTTCCATTTCCTTTGGAAAATAATAAGTGATAAGGATGCAATGCCTTCGGTTTAATGGAGTAAGATAGGTATACCTACATCAACAAGAGGATGAGAACTTAAGAATATGCATAACTTTAGGAAAGAACTAGCTATAAAGAGTCTTTGAAGATTAATATCTAGTGAAGTATTATGGCATGAGGTTATCAAGGAGAAATATTTGAGTTCCATGTCCTTTTAAGAGTGGATTAGAATTTCCATCAAGCTAGTGACCAATGTGACTATCATTTAGAAAGTATTAGTGAAGGCTTTTCTATTAGTGGGAATTTTTTTGGTTTGGAAAATAAAAAATGGGAAGAAAGTTAGGCTAGGAAAAGACCCATGGATGGAGAATGGAGGAATTTACCAACTATCTTAAAATTTAATAGAACATCTAGATAGATAGGGGGTTAGGATGTTGGCTGATGCAACCTCTGTGGATACAAAAAATTATAGATGTAGGGGTGGCTTTTAGAAAAAGAATTACTTTAGGAAGGGAATGAATTTGAGCAATGAAGCAATTATACAAGGGATTTTATAAGACTAAGTTAAGAAGAAGACTCTTTAGTATGGTCAAAGAACCCAACTAGTGGACAATTTATAGCTAAATAAGGATACAAGGCAATGTTTGAAGATAATAATGAGGAGGTCCTTTGGTGGTGGAGCAAGATATGGAAGTTCAAGGCACCCTTGAAAATTATATTTTTTCTTGGTTAGCTGACACAAAGCAAAAAAATTGCAGCCACAAATCCCAAATTTCATTCAAAAATCTTGGAATAAATTCACAGTAACAGCCCGCGGGCTTTACAGAAACTAGCGCAACGGCTTGGTTTTCTCTATACTCTAGTGCAATTCCCTAACTCTCTGTCCTTATCCTATTACAATGCTTAGGTTTTTATAGAGGCCCCGACCCTCTCTGAATCATCATTACATAAAATGTGAAGTACACGAATCGCTTCATAATCCCACTTCGCATGGTCCCTATCATCGCTGTCTTGCTCCTGTCCACTGTTGCATTCCTTTGCATGACTCTGGGTCTTCGCCTGATTCCACTGTGCCTTGGAGCCACGTGTTGTTCAATGCTGCCACGTGTCACTCAATGGTACCCTCCTATAACGGCCCCTGTAACCGTCTGCCCCTGTTGAGTCGTGAAGCAGCATGTCGCGATATCGCGTCATCTTCTCCCTTTTGCTCTTCCTCTTCTCGTTCGGTCGTGATATCGTGACATGTCATGAAATCATGAAATTTTGCTTCCTCTTCCTTTCGATCCTCTTTGGGTCACGATATCATGACATGTTGCGATATCGTGACATCTTCCTACCTTGCTTCCTTCTTTCGTCTTCGGGTCATGATATCGCGACATCTTCCTCTCGCAAATCCTTTTCTATTTCGGTCGTGATATCATGACATGTCACGATATCATGACATTTTCTTGCCTGGCTTCCTTCATTCATCTTTGGGTCACGATATCGTGACATGTCGTGATATCGTGACATCTTCCTGCCTAGCTTCCTTCTTTCATCTTCGGGTTGTGATATTGCTACATGTCACGATATCATGATATTTTCCTTCCTTGCTTGCCTTCTGCTATTTTGGTCATGATATCATGACATATTTCCTCTCTGGCCGTTCCTGTTCTCTTTCGGCCGTGATTTCGTGACATGTCACGAAATCATGACATTCCTCTCCCTCGCGCCTTTTCTTCTCTATCGATCGCGATTTTGTGATCATGTCGCGATATCGCGACATTTCCCTTCCTTGCGCCTTTTCTTCTCTGTCGATCGAGATTTCATGACATGTCACGATATCATGACATTTCCCTTCCTTGCACCATTTCTTATTTGTTAGTCGTGATTTCGTGACATGTCACAAAATCATGACATTCTTCTTCGTTTCAGTCATGATATCACGACATGTCGCAATATCATGACATCTCGCGATATCATGACATTTTTGCTTCGTGCTTTCTCTCTCTTATTTTGGTTGCAATTTTGTGACATGTCACGAAATTATGACATCTTCCTTAGCCAATTTTTCAAAAATGGCTTTGCTTCCACTGGATGCTCCTGCATCAAACACCTAGGGTTGATGGAGAAGTGACCTTCACTTCTGTGCTGTTCGATCACCGCATTTTGCAACATCTCCAAACGTACACCTACCTCTGCAGCCTGCTTAAACTCTGTTCCTTGGCCATCCAAAAAATTTCTGCCCTTTGCCAAACAGATTTTGGCATTGCTGCACACCTTTTCATCCACTGCCTACAATGGCTTCAACTTGTGGCACACTCCATATTTCGTTAGGGAGTACGTATTTGCATGACCATCATGCACTACACACCGATCAAACTGCCATGGCCTTCCCAATAGCAAATGGCAAGCATCCATAGGGAAAACATCACATAGGACCTCATCCTGGTATCTCCCAATATTGAACGTGACTAAGCACTATTCACGGACCCATGCCCTATGGTCCTTTCGCAACCATGCAATCTGGTATGGATGCGAGTGTCTCCTCCTCTCCAGCTGCAACTTAGTAACCATTTCTTTAGATACTAAGTTATCAGTACTTCCATTGTCTATAATAACATTACATATCTTACCAGAACATTTGCACCTCATGCAGAACAAGCTCTTCCTCTGTTCTAGTTTCTCCTCCTCATTCAACAAGGCTCTCCTTGCGACCATAACTTCTTCTCTTTTTGCCTCCTTAGAGTGCTCAGATTCAACATCATCATCTACTATAACAGCTCTGGCATGACCCTAAGGTCTCTTATCTGTCCTTTCTCGATGCTGGGGACACTCGTATGCCCGATGTCCCTCTTCTTCACAATGGAGACAGATTCCTCGAAACCCTCTTTCTCCATTTCCTCGTCCAGACCTACCTCGTCCTCTTGGGTAGTTGTTATGATTATGGGATCTATAATAATTATCTGCCTTCTGATCCTGGCTGCTGATAGCTTCTTCCTTCTCCTCATCTTGGGCTCCATCTATTTTTCCACCCATTCTTTCTCCATGATCTCTTCTTTTTTGCTTACCCTTGAACCTTCTGTTTAGCTTCTCTTCTATTTTTAGAGCAAACTGGTAAGCATCCTCAATGGTACTCGTCCTAACCAGAATCAACTCTTCTTGAATACTGGTTCTCAGTCCATTGATGTAATGGGCTACTTTCTCTTTATTACCCTCTGAATGGCCAGTTCTAATGGAGATCTTGTAGAACTCCTCTGTATATTCCTTGACAAATTTGTTCGACTGTCTCAAACTCTGCATTTTTCTCAGCAGGTCCAATTCGTAATCTGTAGGAATGAACTATCTCTTCAGCTTCTCTGCCATTCGCTCCCATTTTGTTATCCGCTATTTTCCTCTTTTGTTTTTGTCTAGCTAAACTCCCTTCCACCAGATGCTAGCATGACCCTTTAGCTTGGTCTTAGCAAATATGACCCTTTCAAGATCTTTAATCTCCTCATACTCAAAGTATTCCTCTAAATCATTGATCCAGTCAATCAACTCCTCTGGATCTAGATTTCTTGAATACGTAAAAACCTCCATCTTCAGTTTCTTTCCAATCTGAGATATGGCTCTGTACAACCTGGATTGTGCAGGATCTACGACCTCTTCTTCTTCCTCAAACTGGTCCTCTTCTTCATCCACTTCATATTCACTGCCTTCTTCTCTCCTAGGATCAAACCCTCTATGCAGCTCCTCTTGCAGCACCTGAACTTGCCTCTGCAAAGTTATGAAATCTTCTGCTGGCACCATATTCCTTCCACCACCAGGGTTTCTTCTTGGAGAAATCCTTCCTCACTTATATCATAAACCCTTGATAGATCCTGGTGTAGCTGCCTCACTTTCGATGATCTGCTCACACGCTCAGAACCCTAAACTCTCTCCTCTCTCAGAACTCTTCCATAGATCCTGGTGCAAACTGCTTCACGTTCGACGATTTGTTTGCACACTCAAGAACACTAGCTCTGATACCACTTGACACAGAGCAAAAAAATTGCAGCCACAAATCCCAAATTTCATTCAAAAATATTGGAATAAATTCATAGTAATAGCCCACGGGCTTTACAAAAACTAGTGCGATGGCTTGGTTTTCTCTATACTTTAGTGCAATTCCCTAACTCTTCATCCTTATCCTATTACAATTCCTGGGTTTTTATAGAGGCCCTAACCCTCTCTGAATCATCATTACATAAAATGCGGAGTACACGAACTGCTTCATAATCCCACTCTTCACGGTCCCTGTCATCACCGTCTTGCTCCTGTCCACTATCGCATTCCTCCGCATGACTCTGGGTCTTTGCTTGCTTCCATTGTGCCTTGGCACCATGTGTTGTTCATTGCTGCCATGTGTCACTCAATGGTCCCCTCCTGTAATGGCCCCTGTAACCATCTGCCCCTGTTGAGTCGTGAAGAAGCATGTCGCGATATCACGACATCTTCTCCCTTTTGCTCTTCCTCTTCTTTTCTAGCTGCGATATCATGACATGTCACAAAATTATGACATGTCATGAAATCATGACATTTTGCTTCCTCTTCCTCTCGATCCTCCTTGGGTCATGACATGTCGCGATATCACGACATCTTCCTGCCTTGCTTCCTTCTTTCGTCTTCGGGTCACGATATCATGACATGTCACGATATCACATCTTCCTCTCTTGCCAATCCTTTTCTCTTTCGGTCACAATATCATGACATGTCACGATATCGCAACATTTTCTTGCTTGGCTTCCTTCTTTCGTCTTTGGGTCGCGATATCGTGACATGTTGTGATATCGCAACATCTTCCTGCCTGGATTCCTTCTTTCGTCTTCGGGTCGTGATATCATGATATTTTCCTTCTTTGCTTGCCTTTCACTCTTCTGGTCGTGATATCACGACATGTCGCGATATCGCAACATCTTTCCTCTCTAGCCCTTCCTGTTCTCTTTTGGTGATGATTTTGTGACATGTCGCAAAATCACAACATTCCTCTCCCTCGTGCCTTTTCTTCACTATCAGTCCATGACATTTCCATTCCTTGCACCTTTTCTTCTCTGTCGGTCATGATTTCGTGACATGTCACGATATCGTGACATTTCCCTTCCTTGCGCCTTTTCTTCTCTATCGGTCGCGATTTCGTGACATGTCACGAAATCACGACATTCTTCTTCGAGCACCTTCTCTCTCCTGCTTTGGTCGCGATTTTGTGACATGTCACAAAATCGAGACATGTCACGAAATCGAGACATTCTTCTTCATTTCGGTTACGATATCGTGACATTTTTGCTCCGTGCTTTCTCTCTCTTCTTTTGGTCGCAATTTCGTGACATGTCACAAAATTGCGACATCTTCCTTAGCCAATTTTTT